>LPNX010426506.1:159452-174039 GCA_001517045.1 Pseudotsuga menziesii | reverse complement strand
GGCTTTGAGCCTCATCTCCGTATGGAATTGGAACCTCTCTACTCATGTAGGTGTCCAATTCATTTTCTTCAGAGAGATCAAATACTTCCATTCTTGGAAGTTGTCAAATTCACCAAGCTTATCATCAAGCTTATGTGATAGATCACTTTGAAATGAGAACCTCAAATGCAAATAGAAAAGATTAGATCTTACCGATTTGAGGTGTTCGTCCTGCTTCCAGAGCTAGCTGATATAGGGTTTGTCAGAGAAACCCTAATTTTCAAAAATTGAAATATTTAAGATTTGATTGGATAGAAAGATATATATCTTCAAATGGAGCTGTATAATGTACTTCTTTTCTGAAAACAGTTGAGGAAAGCTCTCGGAACAGGAAGCCCTAGTTTTCCAATTTCTTCTGCAGAAATGCCTGTCACTGCTTCTGTGATATATCCAAAATTACTACTCCTCTATGTCTAAAATTTCTCACTGAGGTAACCTCGCATGTGCCTTACATGTCCCTAATCCAACACCACAGGTTTCATCATAATTGGTTTCACCAATTGGGATTTATGATCCTTTTCCCAAGGTGACCTGTTACAGGACTGTTCAGAACAGTGAAGTTGTACAGCCTGTCACGTGTCACTGTTTCATCTTCTAATTCTGAAATTTAGAAAAAAGAAATTAAAGTCCATGCTATTTCTAGAACATCTTTAGGAATTTAATTTGGACCTCTGTATGCCACGCTATAGCAAGTTTCCCTAGGTGTCCTGTTTAGGGATGAATTCTGGAGGAGGCTGGAACCCTAACTTTGAGGGATCATATCTCCCGAAATATAGCGAATGTGAGGCTGAATTTTGGACACAGTGTACATCGGGATTTTATCTTCATCATTTGCACTTTTTAGCTCCTGATCCTTCACCAATATTGGGATATAGTGAATGTACCAAAACTTAGCAGTTTTAGTATTTAGGGTTTTTCTAGCTCGGGGTCAAACTAGGGTTTGACTTTCCCGGAGTTTCACCCAACCAAAATTTTTGATCCAGGTCTCTAAACTTTGATTTTGATGAGGAGACAAATCCTATGCCAGGATCACTCAAAAATTCCTCTTTAGTAAGAAGCCCTAATTTCCTGCATCGAAAACTGAAAATGCTCGGAATTGAATTCCGCTTCGACAGAAAGATGCACCCTTCAATGGAGAGTCAGCCTAGCCTTATTTTGTTGATCGATTGTGGAGAGAGAACCAAAAAGTAAGAAGCCCTAGATTCTGTAGCTTGTGAAAGCTGTCCTATTCAGGTTAGCTTTGATACCATGTTAAATTTTCATATGCTTAGCTAAAACATCAGTATTTCATTTCATTTTTCATAACAAAAGCATATAAACAGGATCACTGAAAGAAACAGTATCACAAGAACAACATAGATTTATCCTGGGAAAACCCTAAAGGGAAAAACCCAGCAAAATCTTCCTCAATATAGATGCCCCAAAAAGGTAAAAAGGAAAAACCAACAAGGAGATCAAAAACCTGATCCTCCTCCTTCTCGAGCTACTTCTCTCCTCCACAAGTGCGCTACTCAAGTGAGTGTGTGTGTTCCAAATGAGGAGCACTACACCTCTATTTATATTCATCCATTCACTTAAGTTAACTCATCTGTCATGTAGGCTCGATTTAATCATGTAGGCTTGAGTTACACATGTAGGCTCAAGTAACCACACTGGGGTGCTAATGACCCACCTTTACAATTAGAGGGTACTGCCTCATGAATCTTATTAGTTCTTCTGATTAGGAGCATCAGGGTACAAAGTAATACAAGTGGTTCTCCTGGTAGGACCATCGAGGACCACAAAGAAATACATATAGAATATTCTTCGAAGTTACAATATTTCAACACATTCTGTACAGGTGGTTCTATGCTTGATATATACTTCTAGTAGGTCCGGTCAATAGAGTATGTCATGTCATAGTCTATTCTTTCTTAGGAAAATCACGAACCTTGCTTTGTACACTTGTTCTTGTAGATCCATATGGAAGATACTATGCACTTCCCTTTATGTCTTGAAACCATATCGTATACATCATTCCCCATGATCAACTGTTACTCTTTGATCATAGCTTGTTTTATAGCTGGAAAGGTTAGCATCAATGATGTCACCTAAGTAAGTTACACAACTAGAGTGTGTCTGAGGCCTCTTAATTTGGTTTGGAATTCTCACCATTCTTTTCTTCATCTTGAGTTATATCTCGTACCCATGGTGGTCTTCATCCTTCGAGGTGGATCTACCGCTCTCTGAAGCTCTTTCTTTCGTAATGGTGTCTCTGTCCCTGGGAGCTTCAGATTCATGTTTATTGGAGTGAATCTTGAATTTTCATCACTTGTTCTTCAGAACAAGTCTCATCCTTCTTTTCTTGTAGGTGGTTGTACATGACCTTTCCTACAATTCAAATGCACCAGTTGCATTGTTAGAACTATTTTATAAAATATATGCATAACGAAAAATGCTTATGCATCATGCAACTGTTTAGCCAATACAACATTCATCCATATCTCATGGAAACTTTCTAGATTCCTTCCATCTCTACCATGACATCATTGAGATTGTGCATTAATCCAATATGTTAGCAAAGAGGTTTCATTCTAGATAAGTAGCAATGGAGAGTTGTATAGCACCATGAGCTACTTACCCATCACATGCATATTAGTAGTATACTGTCATTAATACAAACAATCTATCATGCATAACACATCAACTAAATATAATCAAATGCATAACAAAACAATATCATGAAATGACAATTGAATACTTATCTTTTACTCGTTTCGTGGGTAGACTCCTTCTTGATCATTCTGCTTCATCATCTTCTTCATTCATGAAATCATCATTTCTTATCCAAATGATAAGATGGATAAGAGGTTCTTCAAGAATTGAGTTCTTCATATTCCTCATCGCTTGAGGGATCTTCTTTGAATGGTGAGAGCTTGATCTTAAATTGTTCCCATCTTCTTCTTCTCTTCTTATGAGTCGAGCTTCTTCTTTGTACTAGAGTCAGCTGAAAGTAATCACTTCCTTCTGGCACACATTCCTCGTATGAATGAATCCCATGATCCTGGGAGGCCATTCAGGGTGGCTATCACCACTTCTGCATTCTTCACTTCTTCTTTTACCTCTTCAATTTGTTTCTTAAGGTCATCTTCCGATGTATGTTCTTTCCTTCAAATATATTGGTCAAGGAATCAAACATCTCTTTCGATGTCTTTATGGAAGACACTTGTGGTACAAGTTGATCCGTGACTGAATCAACAATGATCTTCTTGGACTTGACCAAGTTCTTCTGGTGCAAGGCTTTGAGCCTCATCTCCCTCTGGAACTGGAGCCTCTCTACTCATGTAGGTGTCCAATTCATTTTCTTTAGAGAGATCAAATACTTCCATGCTTGGAAGTTGTCAACTTCACCAAGCTTATCATCAAGCTGATGAGAACCTCAAATGGAAATGGCAAAAGATTAGATCTTACCGATTTGAGGTGTTCGTCCTGGTTTCAGAGCTGGCTGATCTAGGGTTTGTCAGAGAAACCCTAATTTTCAAAACTTGGAATATTTTAGATCTAACTAGATAGAAATATATATCTCTTCAAGTTGAGCTGTCCAATGTACTCCTTTTCTAAAAACAGTGGAGGGAAGCTCCTGGAACAGGAGGCCCTAGTTTTACAATTTCTTTTGCAGAAATGCCTGATACTGTTTCTACTCTATCTCTAAAATTAATGATCCTCTATGTCTAAAACTTTGTACTGAGGTATCCTCACATGTCCCTGTTCCAACATCATAGGTTTCATCAGAATTGGTTTCACCAATTGGGACTTATGATCATTTTCCCAAGGTGACCTGTTATAGGATTGTTCAGAACAACGAAGTTGTACGGATTGACATGTGTCACTGTTTCATATTCTGAGTTTGAAACTTAGACCAAAAAAATAGTCCGTTCCCTTTCTGTAAAATCTTCCAAAATTGTATTTGGAATTTTTTATCCCAAGATATAGCAATTCTCCCCAGGTGTCCTATTTAGGGATGAATCCTGGAAGAGGCTGGAACCCTAACTTGGAGGGATCATATCTCCCAGAATATAGAGAATATGAGGCTGAATTTTGGATACAGTGTACATTAGGATTGCATATTCGACCTCTGTATTTTTCATCTCCTGATCCTTCGCCAATCCTGAGATATAGCGAATGTACCAAAACTTATCCATTTTAGTATTTAGGGTTTTTCCAGCTCAGGGTCAAACTAGGGTTTGACTTTCCCAGAGTTTCATCCAACCAAAAATATTGATCCAGGTCTCTAAATTTGATTTTGATGAGGAGATAAATCCTATGCTGGGCTCACTCAAAAATTCCTCTTCTATAGAAATCCCTAATTTCCCGTACTGACAACTAAAAATGCTCGGAATCGAATTCCGCTTCGATAGAAAGATGCGCCCTTCAATGGAGAGTCATCGTAGCATACTTTTGAAGATGGATTGTGGAGAGAGACCCAAAAAGTAAGAATCCCAAGCTTTTGTAGCTGCACAATGTCTTCTTTCAGGGTGGATCTGATACCATGTTGAATTTTTAATGCTTATATCAGATCTTAAAACATTTAGCATTATAACAGCATGACCATAAGCCAAAAGATCACTGAAAGATAGACAAGCACAACCATACAAAAATAACACAAATATTTATCTTGGAAAAACTATCAAGGGAAAAACCCAGCAAAATATTCCTCAATATAGATGCCCTAAAAGGATAAAAGGTAAAACCCAAAAGACTGATCCTCCTTCTTCTCCAACCACAACTCTTTCTCTCTCTCTCTCATGCGCTACACAAGTGAATGTGTATTCCAAATGAGGAGCTCTACACCTCTATTTATATTCGTTCATTCACTTAATAATAAATTTTGTCATGTAGGCTCGAGTAATCCTAATTTAATCATGCAGGCTCGAGAAACCACAACTGGGGTGCTAATGACCCAGATTACAATTTGAGGGGACTTCCTCATGACTCTTATTAGTTCTTCCGATTAGAAGCATCGGGGTATAAAGTAATACAAGTGGTTCTCCCGATAGGACCATCGGGGACCACAAAAGACACATATAGAATATTCTTTGAAGTTACAATATTTCAACAGTTTCTAATTACTTGCAATATTTCCATACTTATTCATCTCATCCAAATAGGGTCCTTACATAATGGTCTTATTCACACCCTCTGTGAATATGAAAATTTTATAGTTTCATCTGGGTCCAATGTGCATCCTATGAAATTCCAAAGTTTTTATCACGAAGACAGAAAGGTGATAGAAAAGAACAACGAAAGAAAGAAAAACCAAGCATAAAATAACAGAAACTAAAAATTACAATAAGTCTCTCTACCACCATTCAAGTGGGCTATATCATAGATGTTGCAGGTATTAAAATGTTATCTGCAATGGAAAGTGTTAACACCATATCTGTCATGTAAAGGAAGTAGGTTCTAGGCTCTAGCTTCTGTTGAGAGGCATGATTTGCAATTACAAGATCTAGTTCCAGAAGAAAATGTTAAATGGATTGATATGATCAATGGACTAGTTGATGCTACAAGGGATTTTAGTAGCGAGGAATCAGGGTTTGCGAATTTATTAGTGTATATGTGAAAATATCCTCAAATTTGAGATCTGAATTAATAAATTAAATGTTGCTACAAACTTACAAATGATATGTATTTTCCAACTAGCAACCAAGATTTGTGACAACAGAATGTTTTAACCTTTAGTTAGATTTGAAACAAGGTACACATGAGGCTAAAACTATAGAAGATCTAGGAATTTCACTTATTAATCTGAAGTTTTCAACCCTGCAAATCAACTTTTTAATTTTGTTTTATACCATATTTAATCAATGCTACAGAGCAAATTTCCAGAAGGTAATTCCCAGCCACAAACTACGGAAAACCTACCATGTGATTTGATGTTTTAGGGATGCGTTTAATACATGTAAATGATAGAAATTTTCAGATCTTATAAAACATACAATGAAAGATGAATTAAGATTAAAAATGGCATAAAAGCTGTGATTAGTGCCTAACAAATCCAAGTTAGGCAGATGGGGTCAATTGAGGATCTCATGGAGGATTTAGTGATTAAAGAGTAGATAGGGTTGAATGGTTCAAACCCAATCTGCTCCTTAATAACTAGATCCACTTTAGGAATCTTCAATAGGAAAATCCTAAGCTAGAAATTAGATATTTGTAGCTTCAGAGATGGCGGATAAAGGATAATTGGTCTTACTAGGTTTTAAAACTTGGGACTCCTCTTCCCCATGAGAAGGTTGGAAAAAGATTGGACAACAGGAAAAGCAACCTCCATTTCCACCCAAAAAAGGCTTCTCGTGCAATATTTTGGTTTCATAGAAAATAAACGAGAACAAAAAATTCCAAGCTTTTGGTAGAAAATGAAAAATAAAACACAATTTTGAATAGTAATTTAAAGAAGCGATGAAGAAATGGAGCCAAAAGCTGAAAACAAACAGTTCTGATAGAGGGAAAATGGTTAAAAAACAGAGGTGGATCACAATGCACAGAGAGAACATAAGAGTGCTAAAAGCAGGGAATGGTACAACAAGAACACAACAAAGACAGTTAAGTATGATATTTTTATGTTTCTATACAAACATTGGATAGTAAGCATGATGAAGAGGCTAGAAATGAAAATAGAAAAGTTATATTATACGACAGGTACAAGCAAGTCATATAAAATATTAATGCCTAGGGAGAATGTAGGAAATGCAACAACCCTTACCTTATCAATCGACTTTCGCCAGGTCCATTGGCCCATACTGCCTGCAAAGAGCTGTCCTAATAAACAGAAAACCACTGTGTTGGTTGGAAATTAAATTTATAAATTAAATAAATAATCCATTTCTAGGCCTATACACAAGTGGTCATTTTTCTAGGCATGGGAAATATCAAAATACTCTATGAAATAAAAATGGGCATACAATTAAATCAGCTAATGCTGTTTGGAAAGTGTGTTCTTGGGGTAATTCCACCAAGAGATGTGGTTATGGAGTCACATTCCACATGTCCTACGAAGGAAATCAACAATCAATCTATCCAGCACACATTTTCCACCAGAATATTAACTCGCATTTAAATGCTAGATTACAATACCGTTTCCTCACTATTCTGGAAACTTTTGTTTGTATTCGACAAGATTTCTTTAATCATTGTATTAAAATGAAAACAACACACAAATTTTAAAGTTTAAGACATAAATATATTAAATACACATATAAATAGGTTTTTACTGGAAATGTGTGGACACTGTTAATACCACCATCCTATCAAACCAATGTTTTAAAAACCAGCCGATTTCGAGTATGAGTTGGCCGAGCTAACTCGGCCTGCAACTCGGCTCACTTGGCTGATTTTATACTTAGTCGGCCCATTTGGGTCCAAGTTGGACGAGTTAGGGTCCGAGTTGACCGAGTTACAACCCGAGTTAGCTGAGTCAGCTGTGGAAGACACCCACAAGAATGCAGACTCCAAAATAACATGTTTATTTTTTATTTTTAATATTTTTCTTATTCTAACCATAACCCGAGGCCCTAAGATGACCCCTTGCCCCTCTATTTTCCTCACACTTCTGCTGTAAGATGTTTGTGAGCATTTGGTATTATTGTTGTTTGGATTCATGGAGGCTTGGAGGAGCGTCCAACAATGAAGAACAATCAACATGATTGGAGAAGTTGGACTATTGGAGACTGGTTTTCTATTACCTAGATGTATGTTAGCTTCCAACTATCTATTGTTTCTTTTTTTTTCTTATTAAATGAACATAATGCACTTTGAGGAGCTCATGGAATTATTTTGTAGTGCACATATAAATGCATTTTTGTTGACTTATAAAAAAAACTAAAGAAACAGTTTAGGGGAGGAAGTTCAGGGATGAACTTGCAGAGCTACGAGCATGGGCTTGTTGTGAGAATCATTGCATATGATGTTTCCATCTTTATTCATTCTCCCATTGAATCTTCCACATAGACTTGGGACCCCAGTGGTTGTTTCTTGACCCCTTTTCTATTATTTATTTCTCATATTTTCTCCTAACAATCCTTACAAACTCGGCGACCGACATCTTTTCAACGACATCCTCCAACTGTAGAGTTAAACATATCTACCGGATTCGGCCCTAGGCCTAACCACACTCAAATCAGATTCTTGAATTCTTCATCAGATTCTTCCACCTCGTTTTGACTAATATAAAGTTGTTTACATAGGATAATTAAGGTTAATTAGGGTTAGGGTTCCGAATCCCCAATTCCTAATTTTGGGGTGAGTGCTGAATCCATATCAGATTCTTTGGCCAATTTTGATTGTACCCACGGTTCATGTAACCTTGGAGTTAAATTCAAACCATTAAGAAGCAAAACCTTGAACATGAATTTGCTCTCCTCAGGTTCAGGGTTGGGTTTCTTCTTAGGAAGCACTCCAAGGTAGCCCTCATTGATGCTTCTTTTCCTCCTGGTAGAAGATTATGCCATCTTGGACACAAGAAATGACAAATCACAGAGGCAATATTGTGTTCTTCTATCACAACGCTTGCCTACACTTAGAATTTGCAACTGCAAAGTTAAACATAGTTACCAGATTCGGCCCTAGGCCTAACCGTGCTTGAATCAGATTCTTTCGAATCGGATTCTTGAATTCTTCATCGAATTCTTCAACCTCACTTTGACTAATATAAAGTTGTTTACATAGGATAATTAAGGTTAATTAGGGTTAGGGTTCTGAATTCCCGATTCCTGATTTTGGGATGAGTGTCGAATATGTATCAGATTCTTTAGCCACTTCCGAACATAACCTTGGAGTTAAATTCAAACCATTAAGAAGAAAAAACCTGAACATGAATTCGTTCTCCTCAGGTTCAGGCTTGGGTTTCTTCTTAAGAAGCACTCTAAGGTAGCCCTCATTGCTGCTTCTTTTCCTCCTGGTAGAAGATTCTGCCATCTTGGACACAAGAAACGACAAACCACAGAGGGAATATTGTGTTCTTCTATCAAAATGCTTGCCTACACTTAGAATTTGCAAGTGTAAAGTTAAACATAGTTATCGGATTCGACCCTAGGCCTAACCGCACATGAATCAGATTCTTCTGAATCGGATTCTTCCAAATCGGATTCTTCCGAATCAGATTCTCGGATTCTTCATCAGATTCTTCCACCTCATTTTGAATAGTATAAATTTGTTTACATAGGATAATTAAGGTTAATTATGGTTAGGGTTCTGAATCCCCGATTCCTGATTTTGGGATGAGTGTCAAATCCGTATCAGATTCTTTGGCCGATTCCGATCGTACCCACGGTTCGTGTAACCTTGGAGTTAAATTCAAACCATTAAGAATAAGACATACTAAGTTGATTTAGTGCTTATAGATGCAAATGTAAATGATATCAAGTCAATGTATTCAATTCAAGATATATGGAATTAGTAGCGAGGTCATCTAGTAGCACTTTAGCATACAAGAGATCATTAGCCATGTAACCATATACAATTAAATTTCAGTATTTAACCAACCAATAACCTTCCATTCAAGTATGAGGACTCATATAAATATAACAACAATAATACAGTATGCCAATTCTAATTATGACAATTTTATAGCAGCAGAAGAAGACATACTAAGTTGATTTAGTGCTTATAGATGCAAATGTAAATGATATCAAGTCAATGTATTCAATTCAATATATATGGAATTAGTAGCAAGGTCATCTAGTAGCACTTTAGCATACAAGAGATCATTAGCCGTGTAACCATATACAATTCAATTGCAGTATTTAAGCAACCAATAACCTTCCATTCAAGTATGGGGACTCATATAAATATAGCATCAATAATACAATATGACAGTTCTAATTATGACAATTTTATAGCAGTAGCGAAGGTTACCAATGTAAGGTGTATAAGAGTTTTAGTTTTGTATTCAATGTAAACCACACCACTCCAAAGCTCGAACACTATTATTAGTAATATAGGACAACCACCAAATGTATGTTCCAGACTTGTAGCTATGTAAATAATTTAAATTTTCAGACTTTATTTACTTCTCTTAAACAATATCACCATCCAACTAATAGTTAACCTTTGATTCAGTTTGGTGTTTACTATGGTTGCAGGTAGGGAGGGTTGTAAAAGTTTGACAGTTTGCAGTTTATTGCAGACTGTAGGAAACAAGTGGAAGTGTGTTGGTATAGGGCTGTTACAGCCTTGTTTTTGAAATGGTAACAACCAACATAGATTTCTCTAAAATAGAATACCTGGTGGGCCTTTTAAGAAAAAACATGGCATGGAGTTATCTTGGCACCTAAGAGAATTGGGTTTTTGAGTCCACAGAGCACCATTTATTGTATTATAATTAACACAATAGCCATTTACATATCCTATTAAAAACATTCACAGTCTAGATTTGAACTGTCAATTCATGGGGATTTTGACATGATGCCCAAAAGGAATCAACAAAACCAGAAAGAAACCCACATTTTACAGACATGCCAACTAGATAAATACCCACAAAATTATATGAATCAAATCCATATTTTATGGTGAGGATATGAACTTGCTTACCCTGATCATAAGCCGTGATGTTTGCACACATTAGAAGCATTGTTGAGAAAATAAAATCATTTGGCCTCATCCCCATCATCAACACTTGCCAACGCATCTTGAGAGCCTCTTCATCTTTCCCATTTAGAGCATACCCTGCAATCATATAGCTAATAGTGATCAATTACCCCACAAAGGTGAAATGACAACAAGCAAACACAGGCATGGAAGCATTAAAATATCCCATTCCCTTCTTCCTTTTCCTTGATAAATGTTGGTTTTATTTCTCACATTGAATTTCCCAAGTTCACCTGGATAGCTTGTACTTCATGCTTGCAAGGAGATTTGAGCCATTTCATCTCCACCACATCCACAACAATGAAAAAACCATGAATAAAATAAAAACACAATAGGTAATCAAGAAAAACATAGAAGGAAACGAACCTGAAGGTATAAACATTGCTGCCATTCTGGAGGTGGTGTAGGTGGTTGTAGAAGCATGAGATCACATGCGAAGGGAGTGGATGATGCATTAATAGGAAAAGTCCTTCGCCCACCCTTCCTATAAAAAAAACATCATAGACTATTCCAGATCCTTCAGTGAAAGTTCAAAATTGAAAACCCCCAAATGGGAGCCGGAGCAGATCATGCACGGGTGTTTTTGAATGCTAATGAGCTAGTGCGTGGATGTTTTTGAATTCTACGATTTTTTGTTTGTTTATTTGCATATTTTATATTTTGTGTTTTGTTTTGTTTTTTTATTTTGCATATTTATCTTTTGTTTAGTTTATTTTGGGTTTTTTTTTATTTGCATATTTTATATTTTGTTGCATTTTAAATTAATTATAGTTAACCAACTCTATGTTTTTAATTTAGTGTAGTTTAATTTAATTTAATTTAATTTAACTAGGATTTTGTCATAATTTTTATTGGTTGCATTGCTTATAGTGAGATACTATAGATAAGTCCCTTCAAGGACGAACATGATGATGATGACGACGATGATGATCATGATGACGATGACGACGACGAAGATGATCGTGATGATGACAACAACGATGATGATGATCATCATCATTACCTCATCATCATCCTTTTCATCATCATCATCGTCTTCATCTTCATCATCATCATCATCTTCATCATCATCATCATCTTCCTAATCATAATCATCGTTGCGTCATCATCGTCATCATGATCTTCTTCTTCATCATCATCTTCCTTATCATCATCATCATCATCATAATCATCATCTTCATCATCAATGTCTTCGTTATCACCATCATCATCTTGATCATCATCATCATATTTGTCGTCATCATCATCAACATCTTCATCTTCTTCATCATATTCATCATCAACATCATCGTCATCCAATACATCAGCATCTCCATTATCATGATCATCATCTTCATCATCATCATCATCATTTTCATTATCATTGTCATCATCTTCATCATCATCATCATGTTCGTCATCATAATCATCATCTTCATCATCTCAATTTTAGGGGGAGCTCAGTGAATGAAGACGTCTACATGATAGGGGGAGCAACCAATTGAGTGAAAAATTAAGGATTTCTCCTAACACCCATTCCAAGGACTAATCTGACAATTCAATATGATCTGAGGAAGTAGTAAAAAAAATACAACTTTTTGGGCCCTGTGAAGCCTCTTGTTCTTAGATTTGTGCACATGAAGAATCAAGACTTATGGACCTAGTTCGGTGTCTTAAAAGAGGAAGATCCAAACTGAGCAGTTTGGTAGTTCCATTAAGTGCATTCTTTATGTTGGAATATAATCCGTCGGGATTATACGTTATTGTAAATATTAGGAATATGAAGAGACTCTTGGATGTGTGATCCCAAGAGTCATTGTAAATGTATAAATAAAGGAATTCTATGGAGAAATAATAAGAATTCGAGAGTTATTCCACTTGACAGTGGTATCAGAGCTCCATAATTCCTACCTGTTTTCAGTTCTGGCAGCCTGTATGCTTGCCAGTGCATTTCCAGACTGCTAGCCCATTAATGTGTCTGCCCTCTGATTAGAATTGAATGTTTCTCCTCCATTTCTGCTGCACGCACTCAAAATCAATTCTGCCTCATCATCTACCAGTCGCATGCATTCTCTTTGCCAGCCTGTGCGTATTCATTGTGTGTGTTATGCTCCTCCAGACCTGCAATGAGGAATGAGGTATGAAACAGTCCATAGAAGTTGCATTACTCAAATCACTGCATGATCTTGAATGAACGGTTTAAGTTTTTTTCAGTCATTTTTGATATATACCTATCCCTAGTCTGCATCGCGCTCTCATTTCCGCTGCTGCCTATAGTCTATTCTCATTTTCGCTGTGCAAAAGTTGTGAGATATATTGTGGTTTTCTTATGTATTTTGAGATTCGACCTCCATCTATAGTTGGTTCCACTCTCACTGGCAAAGACAATTATCCAGAATGGTGGAGGAAGATCAAATCTGCCTTCATCTACAATGACCTTTGGGACGGTATTTGCGAAGGCACCACAATAGAGACAGAATCTGGAGGGCCCAAAACCAGAGACCCTGGACCTCCAGAATCCGAGAAAGAGAAGTCCATTTGGAAAACAAAAGACAAGAAAGCTTTAGCGGTAATCACTGCCATAGTCAGTGAAGAGGTGAGCCAGCACATATTGCCTGCAAAGTCATGTTTTGAAGCACTAAAAATGTTAAAAGATCTGTATGATTCACACTCCGAAAAGGAAGTTATTCAACTAATGCTAAAACTATTCAGTTTAGAAATAAAAGACAATGATCCCATGTTAGTTGCCTCTGAAATCAAAGCTATCATGCACAAGATTCAAGCCTCTGGTATGAAACCAGATCTTCCCCTTGCAACATTTGTAAAATCTTTGTATCCTTCTCACTCCAACTATCTTGAGTCGTTGCAAGCAAGTGACAAGTTCAAATCACTGACATTTGACACCCTGGTAGAGAAGATAGCTGACAGAGAGAAAGATTTTGGTAAGAAGACAACCGAGCATTCTGGAGAATCACTTTACTTTGCTCAAAAAGCAAAGAACCACACCAAAGACCAATCCAAAGATCATCCCATAGGAGAAAGAAGCAAGAGAGGCAGAGGAAGAAGAAACTTCAAAGGTAGAGGAGGCAGAAACAACTACAGCAAAAGATTAGATTTGAAGTGCAAGCGTTGTGGAAATATTGGACACACATCAGATTAGTGTTGAGCTTCGTGGGACTCCATCAATGACAGACATAACCAGAAGAAAGATGACAACAAGAACCAAGATGCTAGTAAATCTTCAGATTCTGCTCATTGTATTGTTGCACATTGTAATCTTGGTATTAATGAAATGACTTCACTTTCATCTTACACAGATTGTTGGCTACTTGATACTGGTGCAACATCACACATGAATTTTAGAAAATACTGTTTTGAAGAACTTAATGAAACAATAAATGGCATAGTTTACTTTGTAGATAAGTCAAGTCTTAAACCAAAGGGAATTGACACCATTCGGCTGAAGATGCCTGGATTCCCTGATTTCTTGTTGAAGAATGTTCTTTATCTTCCAGAGTTGCAGAGAAGCCTGCTGTCCTTGGTGCAGATTCAACAGCAAGGCCATTCCATCCACATGTTTGATGGAATCATAGAAATAAGAAATTCCTCTGACAACCAAGTCATCATGACTCGATACGAAGATGGGAAGCTGCTGAAGCTAAAGGGTTCATCTGCAAGGGTTCAGAACTATGCCTACCTCTCTTAGCATGGAGAAGGTAATTTGTCATCAAGTTTATTGTGGCATGCAAGATTTGGTCATCTGAATGATAACAGTCTTCGTTTGTTGATAAAGAATGGTGTATTTTGTTTTCCCACCATTCCCAAAGAGAAGAGAAAATGTGATGCATGGATATTAGGGAAACACAGTAAGCTGCCATTCCATGAATATAATTTCAGAGCAAGTAGGAAATTAGAATTAGTGCATTCTGATTTATATGGCCCA
>LPNX010426506.1:134748-158715 GCA_001517045.1 Pseudotsuga menziesii | reverse complement strand
TTTGGAATTTCCATATGAAGCACCAACTACCCCGCATGAAGAAGTTCCTGCTACTTCACCTAAACAAGAGATTCAACTGGATGATGTGATTGAGAGAATGGGAAGACTCAACCTTGAATAAAATGAAGCACCACCAGTTGATCAACCAGGACCATCACGGAAGATTCCTAAATGGGCCACAAAGACACTTGAAAGTGTCCATCCGGATGAAGTTGGAAAGACGGGAACGAGAAGTTCAAAAAGACATGAAGATGGAGGAGAAGAAGATAATTCAGGTGATGACATGGATGTATCATTTTATTGTGGATTTAATTTATCTGCTAACTTTGAACCAACTTCCTTTGAAGAAGCTTCTACTCGAGTTGAGTGGAAAGAAGCTATGCAGAATGAGTATGATGCCTCATGAAGAATGGAACTTGGAATCTGGTTGACCCTCCAGTTGGAACCAAACCAATTGGCTGCAAGTGGGTGTACAAGAACAAATACAGATCAGATGGCTCACTTGACAAGCACAAAGCGAGGCTTTTAGCAAAAGGCTATGCACAGAAGGAAGGAATTGACTATGAAGAAACATTTTCTCCTACAGCAAAATGGGCTACCATCTGTACCTTACTCTCTTTAGCTGCTCAGAATGGGTGGAAAGTTCATCAGATGAATGTGAAGACAACTTTCTTGAATGGAGACTTGAAAGAGAATGTCTTCATGTCTCAGCTAGAAGGCTTTGTTGTGAAAGGAAAAGAACAAAAGGTATGCAAGCTTGTCAAATCCTTGTATGGCCTAAAACAAGCGCCTCGCATATGGTATGAAAAATTAACCGAGCATCTTTTGAAGTTAAAATTCGAACATTTTGATCTTGATGATGCAACACTGTTTATAAAGAAAGTTGGAAGATCTATTGTGTATCTTGTGGTGTACGTAGATGATCTTTTGATGACAGGGAACAATGAGAGCTATATAACATCCATAAAGAAAGATTTGAAAAAGATCTTTGAAATGACAGATATGGGACATCTCCACTATTACTTAGGAATTGAAGTCACTCAACATCCTAAGTACATATTCCTATCTCAGAAAAATATGTTGGATAACTACTAGACAAATTTTGCATGACAGAATGCAACCCTATCTCTACTCCAATGGAACAGAAAATGAAGCTCACATCTAGCGAAGGAAAAGAATTTGAGGATGCGACCAAGTATCGACAACTTGTAGGAAGACTTATCTACCTTACAACAACTAGACCAGATATTTCTTATGTTGTTGGCATACTTTCAAGGTTCATGCATAAACTTTGTGAAGGACACTGGTCAGCTGCAAAAAGAGTTCTAAGATACTTGAAGGGGACTCAATACATTGGACTCAAGTACTCTAAGGTGGATGAATTCAAACTTATTGGGTACTCAGACTCAAATTTTGATGGCGATAAGGAGACAGTAGTATCAACTTCTGGGCACACTATGAGTCTTGGATCAGAACCTGTCTCATGGAGATCACACAAACAATCAGTTCCGACAGATTCAACAATAGAAGCAGAATATGTGGCTGTAGCTGAAGCAACGAAAGAAATAGTATGGCTCAGGAAGATACTTGAAGATTTGCAAGAAAAACAAGAGAACTCCACTCCATTATTGATCGACAATACTTCTGCAATCAAGCTGGCTAAGAATCCCAGATTCCATGATCAAACCAAACACATCAACACAAAGAATCATTTGATTCGACATCATGTAGAGGCCAAGACAGTCCATCTTCGACATTGTTCCACAAATGATCAAGTTGCAGACATCTTCACCAAAGCGCTTGGACGAGAAAAGTTTGAAAGATTCAGAAACATGCTCGGACTTACCAACACCCCTTCGGATTAAAGGGGGGATTGTTAGAATATAATCCGTCGGGATTATACGTTATTGTAAATATTAGGAATATGAAGAGACTCTCGGATGTGTGATCCCGGAGAGTCATTGTAAATGTATAAATAAAGGCATTCTATGGAGAAATAATAAGAATTCGGGAGTTATTCCACCTGACACTTTATAGGAGTGAATAATCACTCATAACCATTATATTATAATGTTGGCGAAGCTCAGGACAATTTAGTGAAGATGTTGATCTTGATGATGATGATGATGATGATGCTCTTGATGATGATGATGATGATGATGGTGACGATGACGACGATGAAGATGATGATGATGGAGATGATGACGACGATGATGATGATGTCGATGATGATGAAGATGGTGATGTTGTTGTTGATGATGATGATTATGGTGATGATGACGACGACGATGAAGATGATGATGATGAAGATGACAATGATGATGATGATCAAGATGATGATGTTGATGATGATGATGATGATGGTGATGTTGATGACGCCGAAGATGATGAAAATGATGATGATGGTGATGATTATGATGATGAAGATGGTGATGATGATGATGATGATGATGATGATGATGATCATGGTGATGATGACGATGAAGATGATGATGATGAAGAAGAAGAAGATGATGATGATGATGACGACGACGATGATGAAGAAGATGATGATGACGACGATGATGAAGAAGATGATGATGATGATAATGATGATGATGATCTTAATGATGATGATGATGGTGATGATGATGATGATGATGATGATGATGAAGATGAAGACCCGACCTTTCCTTCTTGGGAGGAGAAAAAAAGTAAGGGAATCCACCTCCTATTTGTGTTGTTTCACTATGAGGGAAACACCTCATAGCAAAGGATTTTAGGGTTACAAGATTAGAAAAAATTGTCCCAAAAAACTCTGCTGCAACCTTTGTTATTGGTTGCATAGGTTATAAAGGATATTCAACATAACTGAAAAATTCTAGGTATCCAGAGTTTGTAGTTGAGGTTTTCTTTTCCGGTGCTTTACGATATATAATTTGCACTGGTACATGTGTTTTATAATATATGAAGTGATGCATATAATACAATAATATGTATTGGTGTCTATTCAGTATTTTCAATGCACCAGTGCGTATATTGTAATGTCAGTGCACCAATGCATACATTGTTTGATATAGGCACCAGTAAGTATAACATAAGAAATCAACGATGCATACTTTTTATTGTAAGTGCATCAGAGCATATTTTTTATTATACATGAATGGATGCATATAAAATGCATAAAGTGAGATGGTGCATAATTGATATTAGAAACACATTGGTGCATATATAATGTAAAGAGAATCGATGTGTATATGTCCTAAAAAACATTGGTTCATACATTATGTAAAAGAGCACTCATGGGTAAAATACTTTGTTATCTTAGTTCAAGGAAATGTAAAAGATACACCAACTAGTTGAAATAATAGAATGTGTATGGTTCACTAATGAACTTTTCCACACCCTGGATATGCAAATGCTATTTATTATTTTTACAAATTTTCAATTACTCATTAGAAAATCATTTTTTTATTATAATATGTTTTTTATATTTATTTGTTGAAATTGGATATAAGAGCCAATTAAACTTTTGTTCGTTGTAACTATGAAAATCATTCATATAATTAAATTTGAATTAATTATCTACAAATCATATATTTTTAAAGTAATATTTATTTTTATTTCTTAATTGTTGTGCTTGGATAAGCACATTGATTACACCTTTGTTCATAGTCACAATGTACACCATTCATATATTTAATAAATAACGTAAAATTTTGTGACATTAGAGAATACAATAGATGAAGAACCCATTTAATCGATAGATGTAGTGACAAGTAATTGTCTTACCTACATCATACCAAACAATAAATTGTCAAATACATTATATATAAGTATATTTCTAAATGCAGTATATTATATACCAATTTCTATAAAGAGAAAAACATAAAGACTGTGATGAATAGGATTGTCATTGATGACAACATTAATGACAATCACTTTGGAAAAATATGGTAATTTGGTGAAAAACATGAAGATGACTAAGTATGGGGAAATTAGTAAAAAATACCTTAGGGAAATGCACGCCATAATTTATTGGAGAATATAAATTCCCGCACCACATGGGGGTCCTGTATATAGTTGTTTTTCCTACCTAACCATGTCTTCAGTTTGTCCTAAAAGTGCCTGAGGGAGAAGTTATGGACCTGCCAAAACAGGGGTTTGTGCCAGAGCAAGCAAAAATGGCTAAGTAGCCTTAGAAAGCTGCCTGAACTAAATCACGGGTTAGAACAAATGCCCGCAACACATGGGGGTCTTGCAGTGTGTTGGTTTGTATAACTAACCATGGCATTATTTCTACTTAAGCATGTCTGAAGAAAAAGTTGAATTTGCCAAAATGAGGTTTCAAAATATATTTTGGAGAAAGTCCTGAAAATGACTAAGTGTTGGAAAACTGGCTCAGGTATCCTTAAGAAAATGCCCACCACAAATTGTGCATTGAAGAGAATGCTCACACCATATGGGGGTCTTGTAGGTTGATATTTGGCCTGCCTGACCATGTCTTCAGATTGTCTTGTAAGTAGCCAAGGAAGAAGTTATGAACCTGCCAAAACAGTGTTTTAGGCAAATTAGACCAGACTAAGAAAATTGTCCAAGTGTTGGAAAAACTGGCTCATGTGGCCTTGGGAAAATGCCCGCCGTACCTTATAGGTGTATGATAAAAATTATCTGAAGCTATCATCCTACAGCTTGTTGAAGAGGATATCTCACCATGGTCTCAGTTCTCAGAGAAGAGCTTTGATGACAAAGATAATGGTATGCTAAAATAGAGTTTTAGGTTGTTTTGCACTATTCTAGTACTAGGAAAACTGCCTCAGTGGCCTCGGGGAAATGCCCGCCCTATCTCATAGGATGATGAGAAAAATAATATGAAAATGTTAGGATATATATTGTTGATGGGTGCATCTAACCATGATCTCAGTTATCCCGTGGAGTTTTGTATGACAAAGATATAAATCTGCCAAAAGTAAGAAAAATATTATTTTTCATTTTAAGAACACAAGAAAATTGGTTGTGTTAGATTCAGGAAATTGAAAAGGCATTTTGAAATGCCCACAAGGAGGGGTTATTTTGATGATTAAATTCATCAAGTAGCATAGTCATGTTCCTTGATGAACTGAATATCCATCCATACCTTTAGGTTGTCTTATGATGGTCTCATATGCAAAATATCAATCTGCCAAAAATAGGAAAAATAATATTTTGCATAGTGAGAACAAAAGAAAATTGACCAAGTGTTAAAAAAAGGAGTTTGAGAGGTCAATTGGAAATGGCCGCCAAGGACTGTTTTTGTGCAAGTAAATTTATCAAATGTCATGGATCCATTCTTTGATAAGTTTTCCATTTGCTCCTGACTTCAGGTCTCCATGGAGTGTTCACACGTGTGAAATAGGAGTCTGCTAAAATGGAAAGAAATATGTTTTGATGTTCAAAAGAGGTTGAGAAGCTATTTTGAAATGCTTGCCAGAGGTTGTGTGTGTGTCAACATATTTTTCTTGTGATATGGTCTTGTTCATTGTTGAAATGGTTATCTATCCATGCTTGTAGGTTTCCTTATGGTGATCACATGATGGAGAAATCAATCTGCCAAAGTAGAAGAAAAATTGTTTTTACAAGTTAAAAACAATTTTGTCCAAGTGTTAAATTAAACAGTTTGGGAGTCTATTTTCAAATGATCTCCAGATAATGCGTGTGTATCAAAAATTTCAAAATGTGACATGGATCTGATCCTTGTTGAGGTGGCTATCCAGCCATACTTTCAGTTTGCATTATGATGGTAATATATGCAAAAGATGGACCTGCAAAGTTAGTGAAAAATAATAAACATAGTTTATTAAATAAGAAGCTACAAGAATGTATTTAGAAAAATAAACATAAATTTAATAAAAAGAATTAAGACATATTTTTGAAGAGACACATCTCACTATTGGAGAGATGCAATGTTTAGAAGAAGTTTTAATTGATTATTTCATTAAAACAATAAATAACAAACAATTCGAAGAGGTGTCTAAGCATGATGACATGGCAATGTGTAATTGGAACAAGACATGAAGGACAAAGATGACTAAGGACATGCATAATGACATTGACAAGAAAGCATGACAAGCATGGAACATCTAGAGAGTCAAATGACCCATTCTGTGGTCATTTGAAGACGATTTGGGCAATACAAAGATGTTGGTGCAAAGATGACAAGGAGATGGTGACATGACAATAGACAAGCAAACTTGATGACAGAGATGACTGCAGGCATGATAAAATAGTGGACAAGGAAAAGATTGCGAGCATCTCATAAAGATCATGCAGGCATGATAAATGAGGACAATTACATGCATGATAGAAATTATTGCGGGCATAAGATATTGCCTATTGTGGGAATCTTCTTAGCACCACCTATGGGAATCCATTATGGCCACATGTGGGCATATTGGTGTGAGTTGCGGGCATTTGTGGGCATCTTTTATGGCTCAAATGAGGAGTTGTAGGCATATTTAAACCCTAGCTGTGGGAATCTAGATAGCCCTTGTGGGAATTTTAATACATCACCTACTGGCACCTTGAAGATGGACAGTGCGGGCATACTTATTAGAAGATCAAAGACCCCCATAAGGGCAGTTGAAGAAGGGTATGCGGGCATAAGAGAAGGCCAAGTATTGGCATAAAAAATAAAATTAAAATGATGATGATGTGGAAAATTAAATAAATTTTGGTTAATGATGACAAAAATAAATTGGTGATGAGGTCATCCTCCTAAGACATGGAAATAAAAAACTATTTACGGCCAAAAAAGGATGCATGCTTACTGATCTGCGTGTAAACATCCAAGTGCCATTGAAAGCTGGCATTTGTTTGGTGGGTGTGATTTCTACTAGTAGTTTAAAGGATTAATTGTATTAGTTTGCCGTAGGTGCATTCATTATATATGAGATTATGCTAAATATTTTGTGGAATTCCTGTCCAAGTGACTCCTTTTCTTAATTTTCTGCTCCAATTTGTGTCCATAAAAAGTTAGATCTCATGTTGTCATATAGCCTACCCTACTCTGCCATAAATCCAATAATTTGAATATTTGCTTCTTGCATTTGAAGGCTTCCGCCAAAGGTAGTATGCTCGGAAAGTCAAAGTGATCCTGCTGAATCTATAGAAAGTACCTCAAATGGCAATATGTAAGTCAAAATAAGTTCATTTTATTTCCCACGATGAGGTCCCAACTGTACCCCCTTTCAAATAAGATTTAAATAAATAAGAATGTTAAATTAAAGATAGCCATATATCGTCGATATAGAGATGAAAGTGCATCGAAAATTAAAAACTGTCGATATTGACATGGTTTTTCCACCATGATAAAAAAATGAAGTATTAATCCACGCATGTTCAAAACATGGAAATATTTCATGGAAAAATCCGCTCATATGTATTAGTGATTGCTACCGAAGTACGCGACAGATTACATAGTTCACAGAGAAGCTGTTAGACAACTTTTCCAGGATGGATTTGGAAGCCACGTGTTCGATCTAAAGAAGGTTTTGTTCCCACCATTACCCTTCTATGTGGGTAGTTACAAGTTCACCAAGGTCAAAAGTACCCCTGAGTTTGTTAAGGAGCTGGAAATTTTCCATTTCGGTGAAAATAGCTTTCATCGAAATGATTCTCAAGGTAAGGTTGCAACCTATAAGGCAACACTCAAAGTAAATTTAGAGTATGTTGATTACGTGGACAAAGATGAAGAAATGTATAGGAACATTTACAGCATGACCGCCTTGAACAAGTAGCTAAGACTGAAGACCATAGCAGCTGGGGATAAAGGTAGTGGAAGCAAAAATCCAGAACCAAAGAGCCAGGAGGAGGAAGATGCCAGAAAAGTAAAAGAAGAGACTACACGAAGACTGGAAGAAGGTGCGAGAAATATCTTAGCCAAAGAAAAGCAATGATAAAAGGAAGAAGCTTCCAGGATGGAAAAAGAAGAAGAAAAGAGAAAGAGAGAGGAGGCTATCAAAGAAAAAATTGTAGAACTAGAAAAGGCCATAACTCAAGAGGCTTTAAATCCAGAATCCGGAACAAGAATTACAAGACCAAGAAGGGTTCAAGGAAGAACAAAGAAAAAAGGATGAAGAAGATCTAGGTCTTGAGGATCAAGGATAGAGCCCTGTTTGGGATAACCCAGAGAACCCTCCATCCACATCAAGAAACATACTTACTGGAGGACATATCCCTATGGTTGAAATGGGGTTGGTGCCATTTACCCCTTCTAAGCAGTATGACGTTGCATGCCTAGAAGATATATGCTTTGAGCCTAAAACAAAGTCCTTTGTATGGAAAACATAGAATACTTTAAAAATAGGAACCCAGCCACCGATCACCACAGTAACTGAGAAGACAATAGTGAGAAATGTAGAAGAATATCCGAAATGATTGGCCTCCATGGGCATTGCAATTGCATATGAAAATGCTGATAATGTTGATAAACTCACATAAAACCTTGATCAGTATAAGGGGAAAATGGTAGAGATGAAGGAGGTTTTGAGGAAGGAAGAGAGAGTAGGTAGGGAATCAAAGAGGAAATATGAAGCTACTCTTTCAGACTATGAAAAGATTCAACAATATCACCAAATTCTAAGGGAGAATCCCTACTGTCGGTACTTGGGATTTTCCAGGAATCAACAGACCCACAAAATCCACGACCCGTTTATCAAAAGGTTGCTAAGTTACCTGCGGTACTAGCGGCATCTCATCTCACCGCGATGGTTTCCCAGTGCATTGACATATGTCGTAGGGCCACGCATAATTTGTCACATCATTGTGTAACATAGGCCACCAGAGACCTACGCGAAGCACCTTCCTTATCGTTGCGTGCCCGCCATTGTGTCCCCCAGCGATTCCCGCATGAGCTTCTGCTAAGATCTGCCTTTGTTCATGTGGTAGGACATATCACTGTAAATATTCATCTGGTCCCAACTTATACATGTGTCCGAAAATCAACTGATAATTAGAATATTTAAACACCAACTGCTTCTTTTGACTTGTGGAAAGTTCTTCTGGTGCAACTCCTGTCGCAAAAAACTGGATTATTGGAGCATAATGGTCATCTGCTATGTCAACTTGGAATAAATGCGCATCAGGCAGTCCATATTCAATGTTATTAGGCTCCTCGCTTGTCTCAATTCTTGACAAGTGATCAGGGGCAGCATTCAAGCAACCCAGATTCACAATTATTTCAAAACCATTCTCCTTGTTATGGAGAGAAACTTCCTATGGTTTGGGGGTACCACAACAGATAGCTTTGACACTAGAAATCAATATTTCCCAATATGTAAGAGAAACCAAACATCTAACACTAAGGGATACTGAATCGTACCTTGTTCCAGAAGGTTGGAGTAGATCCCCATTGATCTTTTCCAATTCATGCTTGCATTAGCAATTTGCTCTCAACAACAACAAACAAGGACAATCATGCTCTCTAATAATGTGTTAGACCTACTCTAGCATATATATTCAACAATGTATAAGAAATTAAATACATCCATGGATTCAATATTCATATTCAAATCCACATAATTGGATAGGAAAATATATTTCTATTAATAAAATCAGAGATTACAATAGTGACAACCTTTGTCGGCACGTCTACAAACGGGAGAAACCAAGTCCTCCACCACCTCAATCCTCCATCTCTCGATAGCAAGCTCACAAAGCAAAGGAAATTTTGGGAAGAACACAAAGTGCTCCAAAGGGACAAAGGGATCTAGACTCAAGTATAAGCAAACTGAGGCAAAAATGGACTATAGTTTCTTTGCTCTTCAATTCCTCTTTTTAAATGTATCCAAGGAGTTCCTCATATAGAACTCCAAAAGGGTAATGGAGGGTCGAATCCGAGAAATCTAAAGGAATATGGAAGGCCAAGATTTAGGATCTTTAGACTCATATGAGGAGAACTCCAAAAATATTTAGATTTATGCACACATCCCGATGTACGTAGGTTTGAGGTCAAAAGTCGCGTGTACACGCGAGTATGGGTTTAAAAGTCGTGTACAACAATAAACATGTATTTTTTAGGGATGATATTGGAACATCAAAGTACAATATAAGTCCATGGGGTCTAAAGAGTTTGTAGAGGGATAGGGAAGGCCATAAATATGTGATCAACCATGTGTGGTAAAATCAGCTATAACAGATTCCCCCTATTGTGTGAGGTCAAAGGGGTGACATGATAACCGAAATGCATTATAAAATCCATCCTAGAAGTGGAGTAATGAAGACCTAGGTGAAAGAACCGGCCAATCATCAGTACAATACAATAATCAATCTCTGCATCTGATTGCAAATACATATAGCAGTCCCAGATACATAAGAGTACAATGGCCATGAATAGGCATGATATACAAAATGTGACATGTGTGGTCATCGCCACATACAATATACAATAGATCAGAATCTCCAAAGTGGATGAAGATATACAATGGATCAAGATCTCCATAATGGATGAAGATATCTGATATACACTGGAATCAAATCACAAGAGCTGATATCTCAGTAATACTAGCATGATCAAGGAGGTAGCATACATGGAATGCCAACAAGATGGAAGGTCTTCTACATGAACCACTATGAGTACATGTCCTACTATGCAAATAGATGTGTCGAGGTCGAACATAGTAGTCCATCATCTTATTACCCATAATTGATGTATACCGTTAATAGATGTGAGATCACCCACAAATAATGAAAATGGGAATCAAGGTATAGAGTGCAATCTAGTAAGTGTGAATAAATGTGTTGATTTCGAACACTTGGAAGAATCCATCTATCAGGGGACATTGATGTATTCCCAAAAATGTCGATGGTGAGAGAACCTACCACTGATGACTGTAAGTCTCAAGGCACTCAAATGACTCTGGACTCCTATTCTAGAATAAATTATCTGAAGTCGATGGAATGGAATCCACTGGAAGGAGGGCATTAAGGCATCCACCATCAACCAACACGAGGTACTCAACAACGTTATATAATGTGGAAGAACTCGAACAAGATGTGCACGAACTAGTAACAGTACCAGTAATGGCCGACATGCAAAGTCAAGATAAATGAGGAATGGCCGACTCAGGCTTCAACTTCCTTTGAATAAGAGCATAAAGGCGAATGGTGACTGAAGGTAGGCATCATGGAATCGATATGCAAAATGGGACATCTTTGTGACATAGGAGGAATCAATAGAGGATCCATAGGGACTGGAAGCTTAACCAATTGGTGGAGATAAACTCAGAGTAACGAGTACAACTCCTAAAGTCAAACTTGTAACACCCCATTTTTGACCCCATTGCATTAGATGTACATGATGTATATATTGTAAATGATCATGGTGTGGAGCTAAAGGCCAAGGCCCCACCACTGATTGGTTATGCTATGTTTTGGATTCAAATGTGTCACCGATGGTAAATCGGGGCATGCGGCACATATTAAGTTTATCATCATGTAAATATGCATCTTTAATTAAATAACCCGACCAGCTACGATCGCGGCAACTAAAATCAGAAAGGGACATGATTTTCACAAGGATAAGGGTGTGGGGGAAATTGTCAAACCTTGATTCTTAAGGAAAAACCCATGTGTCTTCATTCCTTGTCTTACCCAACCACCTTCATTAAGAATTGGTGGTGGTGGTTGAGGCAGTTATTGTTTTGGGAGAGGGTGTGGTAGGACTGTCAGTCCTTGCCTACATGCACACTCCACCACTGTTGACTTCACGTTGGCAAGAGAAACCACTACAATATCTCCCACGAACATTCCATCCTTTTTTCTCTCCACGACTGTGCTGAAGTGCACACACCTTCATTCATTCTCTGAACTGCGCATCCTCACGACTGTCTGTTCACCTCCACGACGTTGCTGTTGCTCATGCTCTTCCAATTCACGTCCTCTCTGTAGGTTGTTTGTCTTCACGCAGGGACCATATTGCATCCATTATCCTCATGCACAGGTATTCTTCTGTTTGGGACTCACACAGCTAGCTGGGAGCTGTGTGTTTTCATCCACGATCTTCTATGTTGCAGTGGTCTCCCTTATATTTTGGGACGGGAGTCTGCTCATTTCACGCACAGTTTGGAAGTCGGTATTTTTCTCTTCCTCAGCGTGGTTTATGTATGTGTTTCCTTACCAATTCGTGGCCTGTCCATATGTTTTCCTCTGCCCAGCTGTGAATGTGGTTTTCCTTTCCATCCTCGGACTATATAAGCTCCTTGGTGACTTCACTGTTTTATCGGGTCGTTGATTTTCCCACGTTGTTGGCTGTGTTTTCCGTAGTATTCCTTACATTTTGGGGACTGTTGTAAATTCGCTTGAGAGTCATTTTGGCCATGATAGGGCCAAGAATGACTCAGAATTTTTCTTCCCTGTATTAAGCTGTATCAGCTGATTGTTTGCATGTGTGCAATGATTGGTCTTTGGACTGTGTTGGGAGCAGGGATGGGGGCTTGGTTTGCTTGATAAACCTGGTGGCTGGAAACCACATAGACAGAGCTAGAGGGCTGGCTTTCTTCTCCACAACCCCTGAATAGCACTGGAAGGGAATGTAGGGCCTGAGGGACTGTGTAGCAGAGAAGGGACTGATTCCTTGTGTTGGGTGTGTGTGGGTGTCTTAGAAGCCATGCTAGTTCTAGTGTAGGTGTTCTTGGCTCTGTGATGAGCTGACCATCTTAGCATTTAGCCTTTCCCAACTCCTCAATGGCCTGATAAAACCAATTGTGTTGGCTTGGATATGTTTTGTGTATCCTTGGCTATGTGTAAGCTTGCTTTTTCCCTTATTCCTTGGAGAATCATGCCCAACTCGGGGGTGGCAGAGCTGCTAAGAGATTAAGGAGCATGCTGGCCTATGGTTGGGTGGAACGTTGCAGCGACGTAGCTGGTTGCAGAGCGAAGTTTTCATAAGATAAGTGATCTTGTCCATTTTTACTTTTGCAACCATGTTTACTGTTAATGATATGATGAACATGTTAAATGGATGCTTGTGCGAATGCATGTTGATTCCGCTGTGCATGATAAATAACTATAACTATGTATGATAAACAATTGCACTTGTGCATGTTTTACTTCAATGCATTTTCTTTCAGCATTCTGTTTCAGTAATTTCATGCATGTACATGTTCATGGGGCTCTTAGCCCAGATGGTTAACGCCATGGCGTTGCGTCCTCATCGCCGGTCAGAGGGACGGGGATGTGACAAAACTAATAACCCAACCAACGGACGTGATATACATTTCTTTGTTCGAGGGCGAAACGACTCGACTGTAGCCAAAGAGAACATCTTTTCCTGTTCGGCTTTTTAGTTATTTTATTTTTTTGGAATTTTTCAGATATTTTGAAAAGCTTGAAAAAGAATAAAAGTGCTTTATAGTACAAATATAGGAGGATACAAGTGTCAGGGAACAAGCAAACTAGTTCCAAGTAGTGGAACATCCCTATGCTCAATGCAAGGAGATATGTGTAGGATAACGACATTGGGGGGAAGGTCTCCTCCCGATAAAAGGGGTGATCAAGCTGCAAAATATATGTAAAATGATTTTCTTGGCTAGACATGAGACAAGCTCGCGCTATATGGCTGATAACTCAAAGTTGGGAAATCGACATAAAGCTCAAGAAGGCAAGAAAAACTCATGATAATGCAATTACAACTTGATATATACAAGGGATTCCCAGGGGAATGGCCAGCATAAAGTTCAAGAGGAGTATGAAGCTCTTGCTCAAAGACATGGCAGGACTAAGAAGGGACTCCCACAACCTAAAGGAGAAATGTCAGCATGGGAACCAAATGAAAAAGAGGATCTAACTAGGGTACCCATGTATAGGAAATCTCTACCATTCACATAACGCCACTTTTAACAACAAGAGGAAGGTTCTGTGACATCATGGAATGGGTTCGTACCTAAGGTTAAGATGAAACGATCATAAGGTCATGCAAAATGCAAGCGGATGTGAAATCCTAACCTATATGCCAGTTTAGACATGATACTTGTAATATGCATGAACAGATCGAAGAATCGGTCAAACCATGCTCAAAAAGGGCTCCTACAACATCATATTAGTCCAAACAGTCCAAAATGGTCTGAAACGGTAAAAAACTAGAGGAAGTGGGTAAAACTTTCAAAACAATTTCTATAAAATAGTGAAAAAATAAAAATTTTCAAACCATTTTGAAAATTCACCCACCATAGTGCTTTTGTATACAGAACTTCAAGAGTTGATTCTGGGAGTGTCATCCGACAAAATCACTCCACGTTTGGTCCAGGTAATTATTCATGCCCTTCTCTTTCAATTTCATGCATCAATTTTTAAATTATAATGGTCATTTTTTTTTACTTAAGCCATCCCAAATAGTGTATTTTGACCCATGTCGAAATCAGGTCTTTTTCTGCATATAGGGATGGGTATATGCGGAAAAGACCACAATACCCATGTACATACACGACTGTTTTGCAAACAGTCGCGTATAGGGCCACAAACCTAATTTTCAAGGGAAAACACTCATGAAACTTGGCAATGCTTGTGCAGGATGGTGCTAGAATGGAGAGAGAGAGAACATGGTGATGTTGAAGAAGCTGTGCTGGCTAATCTCATGGTTCAACAAGTGCTGAGGGTTTGTGGGTTATATAAATTTTGGCACCTTGGAAGCTTGAGGGAAAATCCAAGGCTACTCCATCTGCTTGTGGATCACTGGGATCCATACTCTGAGACCTTTTAGTTGGATGTCATGTCACTCAGCATTGAGGTTGAGGACATATACTTTATCATAGGTTTGTCCTGTCAAGGGGAGGTGTTGAATCTCCAATCCCACGGTCCAGGAGGCGGGATGACTATAGAGGAGTGCATAGTTCTGTATTGCCTTCCCGATACAGAGAAGGTTGGGAGTCAAATCCTGACAAAATAAGTCCAGAACCTGGGGCTGAAAGCCATACTATTGGCATTGGGCAGGATCACAGGTTTAACATCACTCCACTAAGCCTTAAGGCCAATGATGTTCTATGCTGTAGAGTGCACACGACCTATGATATATGACTGGAGTACCTCGTTGCTAAGCAAAATGAAGTAGCAACTCAGTGACTCCAAGATGGGCAGCGTATGAAACTTTGGGTTTGGAAGAATACTGAGTACATTCTTTTTTGAGCGGGTGCCGGGGCTAATCCCTATAGTTGACATTGCTCCACATGGATTTAGGGATCCAGCTCAACATAGATGTAGAGACTGGGAGGGGGAAGGGTGGATAACCCCTATCCAATAGACTTCTTTCTCTGGTGGCAGAGACAGATCATCACCATAGATGATTATCCCTATGCAGGGATCGACTTTTGTGGATATACAGACATGCCCCTACCACCAGGAGCAGGATATGGAGACATAGGTAATGAATCCCAACTCACTTTTGTTTTTTGAATTATAATTTTTTGTGTTTTTTGATATATGAAATCAAAAGACATGTTTTTGGTGTGATGACATATAATCATACTCTGTCATGTACATGCATATGTGGGACCACGACGGCCAGATGGATTTCCCCCAATCATCCTTTTGGTGAGGATGAATTGAAATGGATGAATGTGATCTACGTCCAAAATTTGGTGAAGGAGGATGTAATGCCTCAAACCCTGAAACACATGGACGGTGGCTAAGGCTAGCTTCTCAACATGGGTATGATGAAGTTCTGCGTCAATAAGGTTTTTGCTAAGATAATAGATGACATGCTCATGGAGATCCTCATCCTCTTGAACCAAGACCATACCAATCATCTCTTGTGACATGACTGCATAAATTAAGAAGTCACGACTATAGTCTAGTGGACTAAGCATGGGGGCTGATGACAAGGATTTCTTGAGAGCATTGAAAGACTCCTGGGCTCGCTCATCCTAGTAAAAAGGGGTGTCTTTATTCAACAAACACATGAAACCTTTGGTCAAATTGGAAAAATTTACCAGGAACCTTCGCAAGAAGTTCACCCAAATCTTGTCACCAATATGTGATGAGATACTTAACCCCTATGTTTGCCCTTAATCCCAAAAATTGGAGTGGAAACTTGCTCTAGATATCAATTATACTTGAAAAAACCTAGCACCGTGCTTTCCCTATGTCTGATGAGCGGTACCTTGTTCAACACCGCCTGTGTCCTGTTATAGAGAAGCGGTGCCACCATGAAACTACTTTGTATTTTAAGCGGTTCTCACCTAAACCGCTCTGTCATAAGGGAACAAAAACAGTACCCTGGGTAAAATGGGAAAAAGAGAAGTTTCTCGAGGCTTCTAGATCATGAGCCTCATGTTCTCCCTTATCCCTATCAATATGGGTTAGTTGAGCTCGATATCCCTATTGGTAGGATCTTAGAGCCACCTCACCCATAATTCCTTCAACTATCCCTATCCATTGAGCCTAATAAATACAAGCTCATATCCATAGTTGAGGGGGAGAACTGAATGGTATTGTTATGTTGTTGAATTGACTACCTAGTCCAATCCATTGGAGATCACAAGAGAGCAAGTTGGAGCTTTTGGGGATGAGGTGTTTGTCTTGTGGAGGAGTTTTTCAACACTAAGGAAATGGTTTTAAGCTTCTTCATTCATTTCTTAATGCAAAGCTGATTTTCGTCCCACATATCTGTTGTTTTGATTTCACATGTATATGTTACTGGATTCCTTAGTAACTAGTATGGATGTGTAGATGATTTTCTGGTAGCTTTGATGTTCTTTTTTGTTTGACATGTTCACAGGTACATAGGTTTGTGATCAAAGTAGTATTCCAGGTGTTTACAACATTCAGGGAAGGTCTTCCTCCTTTGTCATTCACTCATTTGTTCTGGATCTGAACCATTCAGACTAGAGGAAAAACTTATGTCCACAGAAGGTGCAATATTCCTGATTACAAATTTGGCAAATCCACTGGGGATCAAAGCAAATTTTAGTTGATATGATCTTCCTCAGTCCTTGAACACTTGTTCGAATCCAAGTTCCAGTTTCTAACTCTCTTCAGTTAGATCTGCTATCTGACTAAGTGAATTTTGGTTTGAAACTTTCAGATCTATTCAGATTTGAACTATTTCAACTTTATATGCTCTTTTTTATTGTCAATTCATCAATCTTTACCTTGATTTGATCGATTTTAAACTTGAAATCTTGTTCTCCTTGTGTTTTGGATCTATTCAAGGAACTGCACATGTGCTGTTGGCAACAAGCAGTGCCACCGCCTAAACTCTATTAGCCATACGCGGTGCCACCGCCTGAACTTCATTAGCCAGAAGCGGTGCTCGTCCAGAACCGCTCTATCAAGACCCCTCCAGCGCGGTGCCAAGTAGGCCTTGTTCCAGAACTTGTTTTTTGTCATTTTTTGCAAAAAATAGAGTTTGCTTGCTTTCAGTCCTGCACTATCAGGCTTGCGTGTTTGAATCTGTATGCTCATGGTTGAAAATTTTGTGGTAAAATTAGTTTGATTGAAGAATTCAAAAGATATATTAGGCTTGTTGATTATTCATTTTCTTTCATGCTTGTTGGTTGTGATTTTGAAAGGAAATTTTGAAAGCTTAGGTTTCAGTTAGATCTCTTTTCGTTTCATTTATAAAGACTGAAAGAAAAACGACTTGCTTATCATCTTAATTTAATTTTTTCCATAGAGGAATTCTTTTTGCTTTTAAAATTTTTTATTATTATTATTGAGATTAGGTCATTATCATTATTGAGAATAAGGCATTGGATCTTTGATTATCCTCACAAGCTTTCAGGTTCTCTTTGTTCTTTTGTCTCTCTTGCATTAGTACTATCTCCTCAAAATAAAAAATAGTGTAGTTTTAAGTTAGATCTATCTAGGTTTAAAAGAAAAATCGAAAAAATAGAGTGCATATGCATGTAGAGTGCTTGCTGTTTTTCTTTTAGGAAAAGAGACTCTTACCCCTTTGATTGATTTCAAAAAGAAAAAAGAGTTTGGAATGTGTTGCTTGTCTTTGGATTTGATTTGTTCAAAGTAGTTGTTTGGGAATTTTTGGTTTTCAAAATGAAAAGAAAATACTCTCTCTCCCTCCTGTAAGTAGGACTACCTCGAACGATAAAGTGAAATATTTGCATCTACATTCTGCATGGTTTTACTTTTTTCTGTCAAAATGCCATGCATTCACCTAACCGTCCAATTTAAAATTAATGGTAGTTATAGGATTAAAATTTACATAGCAATTTGAGTGATAGGCTAGAGACGTGTTCGGGTGTTGTTAAGCGTAGGAGCTATCGTTACTCATCCGCACTACATCCCGGGACTCACGCAGTTCTTCCACGTACTGTCGGTATATCGAACGACGTTTCATGTACCCTTGAGGTATATAGAAAGGTACTTCATGTACTTGATTGTATATAGGAAGGCACCTTGTGAACGGTTGTGCATTAGACAACACTACTACTGATTTGAGCTCCCACGTACCTTGCATATATCGGGAGACCCCACTAGGATACCTTATCTATATGAGAAAAGCCCTTTGGTTGTCTTCCTTGGAGAAATACACTGAAAAAAACATTCAAGGAGATTACTATGCATGTACCCTTGTGGTATATTACGAGTGGCACCTTCTTGAAAATCCTGGTGAGAGACCTGACTATCTGAACTCCTCCTGGAATTTAAGTTTGCTTGTTTGGCCTATAGTTTGAGTAGGGAAATTTTTGGTGTGTTTTCTAGTTTTGAGACCCTAGGTTAGATAAAAACTTTACAAACTGCCTGAATTAAGAAAGTCTAGAAGAGTACGGGGCTTGCCACCTGATTTTATTCCTATTTAAGGAGAAAACCCTATGGAAGCTATCGACTAAGGAGCTACTACCAACTCCCAAGTGGGAGAAAATGTACTTACAGAAAGTAGAGATCCATATCCTTCGCACGGTCCTCCCTTGGTCCAAAAACCTTCTAGGGGAAATATTTCGTTCCATTCTCCCATGGAAGTTCATGTTGATGATACTACCCATCCAGCTTATGGTCCTGTTAGCTCTCCAAGAAACTACCTAGGGTTATAGGCTAGGTATGCTTGGTAACTTGAGAAATCATTACCTTTCAGTAAGTGGATCGAGGGGATACTAGAATGGCACAATGGAAAGACTGCTAATCCAAATATTTTAATGAGCCAGTGCTCTTAGAAACTGCAAATCAGATGATAAATGACAGAAAAGGCATGCAGAATATTACTCAGACAACCAAATACATTAAATGCAGGGTTTATACAACCAAGTACATACATAACGCAGGGCTATACTAAGCAATAAGAAGTTCCTCCATCAAATCATGAGCATAAGCTAAGCTAATTCAACAGAGTGCAGAATAATGGTGGATGACAAGATCTGATTACAACAATAAGAGAAAACTGTGATTTTATTAAAATAGCAACCAAACATAGGCCAAGTAGGGAAATGAAGGATCAGATCCTATAAAAGAGGATCGAATCATCCTAAAATAGCTTAGATAAACTAATCAACGAAATAATAGGATAAATCCTACATAAAAGGAAATCAAACAATATATTTAATTGGAGTCTTCGACAGCTGCAAAAGCATTCAAACTCCTTCAATGAGATGACAAAGTAGAAAATCTTGAAAGGATGAAAGATAAAGCCTAAAATTGCCACTTGGAAAGAACATGTCAGTCTTCGCTAAAAACAAGTAATAAACTTTATCTGTTCATCTTGCTGGCACTTTAAAACTGGAAAAATATGCTGAAGCTGATTCTCTTAATCATCTTCGTGCTCCATCAAGTCTTCAACAAGTGTTACCTATATCTCTTGACTTATTGCCACAATGGCATTTACTCCTCCTGCTGGAAAATTATGACTAAAGAGGTGGATCGAATCCTTAGCTGGCTGCACAAAATCTGGAGTATTTCCTGCCTGGAAGATTTGCTAAGAGATACCCTGCTGCTGATCCAAAAAGATATTTTCTTTTTGTTATCTTAGTTGTGTGAATCCTTCCCGAGCCTTGGTTTACTTAACTCCCTTGAAAACTGGATCTGACTTTGTAATTTGTCATATCTGAAGATCAAAACTATTATGTACTGAGCTCGAATAAAACCAAATATAGTATTGATCTAAACAGAGTAGGCTGGAAATTTGAATCATTGGCTCATATCACATAACATTCTCACGGCTGTTAAAACCAATGATGTTTGTGCCATTGTCATGATCCAAAGGTCTCATGACAATCTTGCATACACGTGGAAAGTTTTCCATCTTGCAATTGCATCTTATTCTAGTACCATGGAGTTCCTTGCAAAATGATTTTCAGGATCTCAACAGGCATTAATGACATTTCAATTGGTTTTAGCTGTAATGTCCAAATTTTGTTGTACCTGTCGCTGTAAACTGGAGATGCTATATGGAAAGAGGGACACTTTCTTTAATTCGAACCAGAACCGAGTATGATGAGTCACACCTTAGACTGATACTTCTAGCAGAACAACTCTCATCTATTATAAAAGGACCACCCCACTTGACAAATGCTTGATTAATGGTTCGATCAATAGATGAAAATGCAAAGCATACACTTGACAAATGTCGAGAAAACCACAAACCTGAGACTCAGGACGGGATTCATGAGTATGAGTTACCTTAATTTGGGCCGAGACTCTGGCTGAAATTTAGGAATCAACTCGATATTTGATTTTCAGAGGTTTAGTACTCGAGTTACTTAGAGCGAGGAGAGATTGCATGTCCCAATCATTTAAAACAGGGGTTTGATATAATGACTCAGCTGAATTGATAATTTCCTCCAATAACTCGGGTGAACACTAGCTGTGAGAGAGAGATTCCACCAGTCGTGGCATGAGGAAACGTTCTGTAGTAGACAGAGAGGAAACTCTTTGCTGGAATCACGGGATTTTCATTACGTGTTGACTCCTTCTCTCCCTTTGAGTTTCGCCCTGATGAAAACCTCCTGCGGGCCGGTGCTCTACCCTCTCTGCCACTTGGTCGAACCAAGGGCTTCTGTTGCGCAGGTGAATGAAGAACTCTCAAATGATAAGCTTTTTTTTTTTTTTGCAATGTTAGAGAGTTTGGACACACATTCAAATGAACCCAGCGAGTGATTATGCTCCATGTGATATTCTCCAGCTCGTACGTGCCTTTCAGAATGTCATTATGTGAATCATATCTGATTGTGAGGTGGATCTCATGAGAGTGAGTGTCAATTGTACCATCTGGAGAGAACTGACCATCATACCTTATGCTTGTTCATTTTCGGCAGCTTATGACATTACACCTCATGATGATCATTGACAACGAGTTCTAATATTCCTTTCGGCGGCTAAAACACAGGCTCGCTTGATGTGGAACTGAGTACATACCCGATCTTTTAATTTTGCTTATACAAACCTTTTCGGCAGCTATGTCTTTTCTGTTAACGCGTTTAGCTGCCGAAAATGGGCCCTTTCGGTAGCTAACTGGCTTCCTGCAAAACAAAGCTGAGCTGCCGAAACCTGTCTTTTCACCATTTGAAACCCAAGACTCAATTAAACCAAAAATTTGACTTTGCACTACGATCAAGGACCTTCGTATCGACTCTAAAAAATTTAAAAATAAATTTTTGGACTTCAAACCTATCACCTAAAATGAAGAAAAACTGACTGGTTATTTTAGGAGATAACATCTGGCTCCTACTCGGGGATGGAATCCTCCCAGTGAGGTTCCGAAGAATCCCAGAACCAAGTAGTTCCAATAGCCTTTAGCATTGGGCATGGAGTCATCAAGCCATCAGCACTGATCCCTCTGCAAACCTGTATCTCATCTGTAGCTCACATGCAGCCTACTCTGCTTATTCAACAACAACTGAAAATGATCTACGTGCTCATAAGAAGAGGTTTATTCTCCTATCTACTCCTACACTAACTAATAGGAGCAACATGATCAAGTAATACTGGATTTCCAATGCAGCCATGTCAGATTGTGATTTACAGGCATCTTTGATCTTGACTCGAACAACAAATGAAGCCATATCATGTAGAAAAAAGGTTCGAACAGATGATCAGACCAGCTTTGCTCTATAAAGAAAATTTTAACATTCACATTGTTCGTGGATTCCAGAAAGTCAGCAATAGGATCAATTACATAGTAATGGAATACCTCTTTAATCTTCTGTTCTGACTGTAAATGAAAATAATGTGATTGGCTGTCTTCCTTGATCTCAATGATGTGTATAAACTGCTCAAGATCTGCTGGAGAAGTCTGCTCAAAATCTGCTGGAGAAAAATTTCCAATAGACTGCTGATCTAGACTGCTCGAGATCTCGCCACTATCACTCTCTTCAAAAGTGCTGCAATATACCTTTGTCTGCAAGTCTGGAAGATATGGGATGCTCATAAAATATGCTGCTACAACATCAACACATTCGGGATCATGATTCACGTGTTCTAGCTGAAGATTAGACAGCCCCTGCAAATCTGGAAATCGTAGGCCGTCCTCTTCAATCTCTGCAGATCTGAAACTGTCACATGCCGATATGTCATTCTGCTCAACATCTTCAAACTCTTCAGAGGGAATAATATCATCTTCATGAGAACATACATCAGTAGGTGCATTTGATATGATGTCAAAAGCATCACTAAGGTTATCATGGGGTGAATCAATGATCTCCTGATCATGATGAAGAGTATTTTCTCCAGCAGCATACTCTCCCTGAAGTTCTACTTTCGAAAGATTAAACTCATGACAACACTCAGTAAAAAGAAGATCAGCTGAATAAATCTTCTCGTAATATGAATTGAAAGCCACATGGAAATCCTTCAGAGAATGGATACTAACAGCAGGAAGGGATTGACACCATTCACGAGCATTTCCTTCTAAAGAAAATTTGAACAGCTTGATCAAGACATCTTCGTGAACAAAGCCATGTTCAAGCATGCATTGATGAAAATTGAATAAGTGCTCACCGGGATGATCATACTTACTTCCTCTGAATCTAGGAAGATAATCATCCCATTCATTTATAGTTGGCACTGGATGCGGAAAACCAAATATATCTGAAAAATCACAAAAAGCACACCTCTTAGCTAAGATCTTTTCCATTTCATACCAGTGGAATCACCAACAAAATTCTGAACAATGGAGTCGCCACTGAGTTCGTCCTTCATGGAGTCGCCAGATAGATGATTATAACCAATAAGTGTCTACCCCTTGTCTATCATCAAAGAGTAGATCTATGTCGTTTCCCAGGAAGATCGGCTTCTCAACTCGCTCCCCGGCAACGGCGCCAATTTGTTAGCTCTCCAAGAAACTACCTAGGGTTATAGGCTAGGTATGCTTGGTAACTTGAGAAATCATTACCTTTCAGTAAGTGGATCAAGGGGATACTAGAATGGCACAATGGAAAGACTGCTAATCCAAATATTTTAATGAGCCAGGGCTCTTATAAACTGCAAATCAGATGATAAATGACAGAAAATGCATGCAGAATATTACTCAGACAACCAAATACATTAAATGCAGGGTTTATACAACCAAGTACATACATAACGCAGGGCTATACTAAGCAATAAGAAGTTCCTCCATCAAATCATGAGCATAAGCTAAGCTAATTCAACAGAGTGCAGAATAATGGTGGATGACAAGATCTGATTACAACAACAAGAGAAAACTGTGATTTTATTAAAATAGCAACCAAACATAGGCCAAGTTTCTCCAAGCTCGAACCCCTGTCTCTTAGAAAAGCTGGGCATTTATAGCCCTTTACAATGAAGGATCAGATCCTATAAAAGAGGATCGAATCATCCTAAAATAGCTTAGATAAACTAATCAACAAAATAATAGGATAAATCCTACATAAAAGGAAATCAAACAATATATTTAATTGGAGTCTTCGACAGCTGCAAAAGCATTCAACCTCCTTCAATGAGATGACAAGGTAGAAAATCTTGAAAGGATGAAAGATAAAGCCTAAAATTGCCACTTGGAAAGAACATGTCAGTCTTCGCTAAAAACAAGTAATAAACTTTATCTGTTCATCT
>LPNX010426506.1:118861-133668 GCA_001517045.1 Pseudotsuga menziesii | reverse complement strand
TCATTTAAAACAGGGGTTTGATATAATGACTCAGCTGAATTGATAATTTCCTCCAATAACTCGGGTGAACTCTAGCTGTGAGAGAGAGATTCGACCAGTCGTGGCATGAGGAAACGTTCTGTAGCAGACAGAGAGGAAACTCTTTGCTGGAATCACGGGATTTTCATTACGTGTTGACTCCTTCTCTCCCTTTGAGTTTCGCCCTGATGAAAACCTCCTGCGGGCCGGTGCTCTACCCTCTCTGCCACTTGGTCGAACCAAGGGCTTCTGTTGTGCAGGTGAATGAAGAACTCTCAAAAGATAAGTTTTTTTTTTTTTGCAACGTTAGAGAGTTTGGACACACATTCAAATGAACCCAGCGAGTGATTATGCTCCATGTGATATTCTCCAGCTCGTACGTGCCTTTCAGAATGTCATTATGTGAATCATATCTGATTGTGAGGTGGATCTCGTGAGAGTGAGTGTCAATTGTACCATCTGGAGAGAACTGACCATCATAGCTTATGCTTGTTCATTTTCGACAGCTTATGACATTACACCTCATGATGATCATTGACAACAAGTTCTAATCTTCCTTTCGGCGGCTAAAACACAGGCTCGCTTGATGTGGAACTGAGTACATACCCGATCTTTTAAATTTGCTTATAAAAACCTTTTCGGCAGCTATGTCTTTTCTGTTAACGCCTTTAGCTGCTGAAAATGGGCCCTTTCGGCAGCTAACTGGCTTCCTGCAAAACAAAGCTGAGCTGCTGAAACCTGTATTTTCACCATTTGAAACCCAAGACTCAATTGAACCAAAAATTTGACTTTGCACTACGATCAAGGACCTTCGTATCGACTCTAAAAAATTTAAAAATAAATTTTTGGACTTCAAACCTATCACCTAAAATGAAGAAAAATTGACTGGTTATTTTAGGAGATAACAGGTCCCAATGCTCCATTTTGGGATACCTCTATGGGACAAGCCATTGCTTCGTTTGGCACCCGTCCAACCTCTTCTAAAGATATTTCATCTAATGAATAAGAACGTAGACAATACCAGGCAACTATTCTTTGTGCAAGAGAACTAGATAAGAAAATAGATAGCATATTGGGTACACCACCACCTTGTTTAGCAGTTTGGCCTGTGGGATATCGCTCACTTGCTAATTATATGAAAACCATTGAACCTATTCTAGATTGCAATGGGACTCCACATAATCCAGGTCAAACTACCATCCCACCACCTCCCATATTATGTCTGTTCCAAATCCTCCCGGGTCTTCTGCACCTGGGGAACAACATTCAATTCCTGTTTCATCAATACCTTCCAGTGTCGGGGGGAAACCCCTGACATGACCTACGTTACATGTTACTATAATTGTAGCTAGTCATGGACAGACCTCTAGTATAGAGCAATCTACAGTTTATGTCCCTCCTACCCACACGAATGTGGTTAACCCCCCATCCAGTTCAGGTCAGCCCTTGGGGGCACAACCTGTAACAAATAAAACCTATTGGGGGTATGGTTACACAACAAATCAAGTATCTATAGGAAATATTAATTAGCAACCTAATCTTATAGGAATTCCTTATGCTAGAATTCCATATCCTAGTAATACTTTCAAGCCATGGGGGAAACCTAACTGGTCCTACATGCCAGCTATGGGAGGGATACCTATACATATTACAGGGGGTGTCGGAGGACCACCTTATGGAGGTCCTCCCCTTGGAGGGCCTAATGGTCCTGGAGGGCCTGGTGGCTTTCCTCCTTATGGTCTTAATGGTCCTGGTGGTCCTGGGGGGCCTGGTGGCTTCCCTCCTAACAGTCCCGAAGGGTTTGATGGCCCTCCTCCTAGTGGTTCTGGAGGCTTACCTCCCAGTGGTCCCGGAGGGTCAGGTGGTCCTCCTCTTGGTGGTCCAGGTGGTCCTGGTGGTCCCAATGGTCTTGGTGGTCCTCCTCCTGGAGGCTCTAGTGGTCCTAACGGTCCTGATCCTGAAAATCAACCCCCTGTGGGTGGATCTTTCGGCGGTTATTCATCACAAAAACCTGTCTATCAGTCTACTTATGGTCCTACTGGTACTTATATGCCATATCAATACTACAAGTACATGAAACCTAATCGCTAGTTACCTTTCCTAGCAACTTTGGACTTGCCTAATTTGTCCAAGTTGATTAATGATACCATTCGACATAACCCCTCGTGGCCTCCAATTCCGGTAAATTTACCATCGAACATCCCAAAGTTCGATGGGAAGTAGGGAGATGATCCAAAAAACCATGTCATGACATTCCATTTGTGGTGTTCTTCCAACTCCCTAATGGATGATTCATTTCTTTTAAGACTCTTCCAGCGAACTTTGACCGGTACCGTCGTGAAATAGTACATTGAACTTTTGCAACATTCGTTTGTGGATTTTGGTTCTTTGGAAACTGTTTTTCTTACACACTTTTAGCTTCTTATCCATTATGAAAAAGGTACAGATCTCTTAACTTCTTTGCAGTAGAACACCTCCACCCACATATTAGATCATATCCATGAGTGGAGAGGGTGGAGAAGACTTATTAAGGCTCCTATCTCGGATCAGTTGTTAGCTGATTTGTTTACTAAATCTTTGTTGCCTCCAATCACTCGAGATGTGGCTATGGGTGGTGCTGTTACCAAAGAGCAAGCCATTATTCGAGTCAAATATTTGGACTTGGTTTATTCCCAGTCTGCAACATTGTATGACTTGATCCCTCAAGCTCCTCGCCTAAGCACCGATCCTGCTAAGCCACCAGCAGAAATCCCTGTTGATGGGATTGTTGGTTCAATACAGTCCTCATCGACAGCAAAACCTACCAAGCAACCCCAAAATTCCACCCCTACTCCTTCAACTCGCAAGGTTTCTGTGGAGGTCAATTCCATTGAAAGTACTCAGACACCTGGCAACAATAAAAAGAAAGGTAAAGCTAAAAACAAAAAACTGGAAACCAGCAGGAGAATCCAAAACCAACCATCAACGAGAAGTATAAAGGGAAAAGAAAAGAAAAATATCCATGTCTTCTATGCGGAGGTGACCACTTCATGAAGGAGTGTCCTCGTCGTGATGAAATCACTCAATTTCTAAAAACTAATCCCGTGCCTATAGTTCTCATGGATCCTTTTCCCTCTCAACAACTGCTGATAGACCACATGTCTAATCAGGGAAATTCTAGTTCTTCAGAGGAAATTCGCATGATGTCCTTGGACAATATTAGTTTACAAACTTGAAGTCAGAATTATGACAAACCCACATACAAGAAAGAAGAGAATTCTTCTTCAGGGAAATCTCCCTCTACTGGTTCTCCCGAGTCCTCGTCTACTGTTCCCCTAACCATCGAGAAACCTAATCTCGACATGGTTTTGCGTCCACCCAAGAGTACTCTTAGGAAGGTTGTTTTTAATCCTAATTCCCAAGCTGCCCAATTTTATAATGTAGTTGAAGATCTTGCTCAGGCACCATGTGCAATGTCTACCTTGAAAGTACTCCAAAATTGTCCTACACAACGCAAAAACTTGTTAACTGTGTTAGGAGCTTTAGACCCGGACAATACTAATTTGATTCATTTCAATGTTGATAACTATAAGTCTAGACTACCTCACAAACTCGCTTTCCAAATCATAATGAAAGTAATCAGAAAGAAAGTCTTTAGAACTGTCTTAGATGAAGGAGCTCCAACTTCGGTTTTGACTCTGTCTTGTTGGAAAGCTATTGGCTTTCCCGAGCTTGTGTTGGAGCAGGGTCCCGCAGCTACAGAAGAAGCTGCCAGTTTAGCGGATAGATAGTTTTGGTGGAGAAAATATAAGGTAGAGCTACGACGCCGTAGCATGTTTCCAGCTGCAGATCAGAGCCGAAAACCATTACTGTTGGGACAAAAAAGTCAAAGGAGATGACGGTAACTGAGCGGCTGAGAAGAAAGAGCTCACCCATTGCATTGAAGGTAGCGGCGGAAGGCAGGAGCGCTCAACTACCCTCAGGGAGCCACAGTAATAGGATATCGTAGGGAGGCGATATCGCACCAGCAAAGAAGCTACGGTGCACTGCGGTTGAGGATCTAGCATAGGAGGGAGTTATGTGTGGTCTGAGGCGTGGAGATGTGATAAGGGGTGGAGCCATCGTGAGTAAGAGGAAGTGCACACCGCACAAATAGAAATCTCGCAGGCTAGAAGAGCTGCAAGACCCCCAGGCTGCCACAGAACCTGGTCAAAGACACTTGAGTCTTTGGCCAACCCATTAGAATCACTTCGGGTGAGACTTCAGGCCGCTCTACGGTCTGTCGCCGAAAGGGCCAGTGAGCTAGGGGTGTTTTTGGTTAAATACAGTAAACCCGGGTCTACCCAGCGACCAACAAATGGTTCCGTTGCCGATTTTGAACAAACTGAGCATTGATGTTCTGGTGGCGGCCTACTAGAGATGAACTCAATGAGTGGGTTTTGTCTAAGGAGAAAGAGTTTGCCGAACGAGAGAACAAGAGTCCTAGACTGAGTACAGAGGCCTGGTTACAAAAACATATCGTTGCAGACATGCATGTGATATTTTTTGCAACCTTTGGAAATGACCTTTACGACTGGTTATCAAAGTTGACTGATACAAGCATACTCAAGAAGAAACGAAACATTATCTGGACACCAGAGCTGATTCAGACCGTGAAGAACCTGGATAATCCCATTACGAGAGTAGTAGACTTCTGGCTTGTGAGTGTGCTAGAAGGCTTCGTCACAGAGTTTGCAGTTGACCAGAGAAAAAGCTTCAGTGAGGCTGAGTGCTACTTCTTGAAAGGATATCGTGGTAAGTACCTAAAATATTTAAACTTGTCCATTAAGATGCTATTACATGAAAAAGGAACAATGGATCTAGTTTCAAATGAATAAGTAAAGATAGTAATGTCACAAGAGTTTCAAAGTGATCTTGATGACATTGGACGGACACGTAGTGGAAAGAAATATAAAGTAGATTTCATATCTCCCATATTTGAAGATAGTCCAGATAATACTAGACAATAGAGTCATAGTACCACAGAAGGAATAGAGGGGGGTATCCCTTACCACCCCTACAGCCCACAGAAACAGACCGGGACTCAGAATAATCCCATAGGAACTCCAGCCAGTAGCTCGCAGACAGTACCTACTACCGCTACAACACCTTCAGCTACACCGCCGAGTGGTAGTAGCACATCAAATCAACATCCACCGCGTAGAAATAGAATGGGGGATGATATGAAGCTACCTACCTTTAAGGGTACAGGGGCAGAGGACCCGGAGCAACATTGGTTTCTCTATGAAGCCATGTGGACCATTAAAACCATCAATGACGATAATATTAAACTTGTACAGTTGGTCACCACACTAAGAGATGGATCCTTAACATGGTATATGAAGTATACCACAGTACCCAGAACACTTGTCCAGATCAAGACCGCCATGATTAAAGAGTTTAAGAAACCTAAGTCTGAGTCACAGTGCATTACAGAGCTTAAGGAAATCAAACAGTTACCTACAGAGTCAGTGTGGAACTTTGATCAGAAATTCAAAGCCCTTATAGACCAAGTCAGCTTTGAGTTTGCGCCAGAGCAACATAAGGAATGGTTTATTGCAGCGCTGCTCCCTCACATCAGGCTACCATTAATGCAGCAGAAACTCCAAACGTAGGATGACGCGTTGGAGATGGCGATGAAACTAGAGGCTTCACCTCTAGCGGAAACCAGTGCAGGAATGACAAATATTCAAAACCAGTTGGCTAATCTCACATTACAGTTGCATGAGCTTAAGAAAGGGAAATAGGTTGCGCAAGAAATATGGTGCGTAAGGTGTAAAGCACAAGGCCATACTAAAGACAACTGTCCAGTCTTTGTAGAATATATAGCAATAGGGTCTCCTAACCCCTTACCATAGACCCACGGGTCGTGGTGTGAAATATGCAAAACACGAGGACATCTACCTCAGCAGTGCCCTCTACTTCAGAAGTATGTACAAACACCTAAGAAATTATACTGCGTCTTCTGCAAGTCTCTAGGCCATGACGAACACGATTGCCGAGCCTATGATCTCATGGTCGGGAGCAAGCAAGACATGTACAGAGTCCAATCAGAAACATAGGGTCCAGCAGCAGGACCACAGCATGATCCGGCTTATGGTGGCCGTGGAGGAGGATTCAGAGGACGAGGACGTGGAGGAGGCTTTGGCCGTGGAGAAGGCTTTGGTCATGGTTGCGGACCAGTTACTTGCTACAACTGTGGAGTTGTAGGACATTATGCTAGGGACTGTCAGAGTCCCACCACCACTTGTAACTATTGTAAATATTATGATCATACTATAGAGGAATGTCCTACCTTGATAGCTAAGATCAGAGAACCTAAGCCAGCAGTACACCAGAACATCCAGCTTATTGCTGCTGAGCAGGAAGAGCCAGAACCAAGAGTCAACATTGTGACTCGCACACGGGGGCTTCACTTGTTGACCAATATCCTATCACGTTAGTTCATATTGTGGGTTTTAAAATTATTAAAAATTGAACCAATATATTGCAGGTATTGGGGGGATGAGGGGTTTAAGGTGGGGGTGGGTAGGGTGGTTTATAAGGATTGAGGTATAAAAAGGGGTGGGGAGGAGGTTTTAAGTATTGGGAGGGGGTTTCAACAAAAAGAGTTTGGGTCAATATCTCTAGAAATTAAGGGTATTCTTTAATATCCCACGATCGCACGTGCTATGTGAGATATTCACTAAGTGAAGTCCCCGTGGACTCGCAGCGGTGTTTCCACCAGTGGGACATCGCAGGATGCTGAAGAGAACATAGGTCAGGAGTGGATGCATAGAGCTCCTAACAAAGAAACACCAATTAGCCTACAAAAGAATAAACAGACATTTTAGGAAGCTAAGACTTTCTTTGATGACCCTACGCAATCAGGATTCGCAGGTACCACCACCTAGGGGCATACCGCAGCAAGCACCTTGTGGCGTTAGCCCTGTACAGATCTCGCAGGCTACCACATCGGGCACATGCGATGAGGATGAGATGACAGGAAGTGTACAATCCTTCCTGTGGAGTTGTTTAAAACTTGTGAGAAATGAGCAAGCTATCAGAGAACTTCAGCGCATCATAGATCAGTGTCAGCCATCTTCTTTCGGGAGCAGTACACAGCGTGCTGTTCATAATATTAAGGGACATACAAGAACAGGAAGAGAGATGCGACTCACAGCACAGATTGGAGAATTCAAAATGGATGAGGTGATCCTAGATCTAGGATCAGACGTAAATGTTCTGACTAAGCAGACATGGAAACATATGGGTAATCCTAAGTTAGTCAAATCACCTATCCATCTGAGATTAGCTAATCAGCAGTGTGTATCAACCCTGGGTCGATTACCACAGGTGCCAGTTGACATTGACGGAGTCACAACTTTATGGACTTTGAAGTTATAGAAATCATTGGCGATAGTAGACCATATCCAACACTACTAGGCATTGATTGGGCGATCGGTAACATGGCCGTTATCGACTTAAAGAGAAGACAAATGACCTTTGAGGACGTGCAGATCCGAGTAATCGTGCCATTGGATCCTTTTCAGGGTCTTAGATATATTGAACCTATCCGAGCAGAGGAAGAGGCACGTAACATAGAAAGTCTCTATCAGATGACTGTGAACCAGAGCGACTACATCAATCCGACCGTAGAAGGGAACATTAGTTGGCGATGCGACAACTCATGCGCATCAGATTCAGATGTTGGTCTAGATAATTGGAAGAACATAATTCATGAAGTCTCAGCGTGCAGATGCGCATACTTGACTAAGTCACTGCGATGGATTGGCGCAGAGATCAATGAGATTCCATCGTTTCATGGTCTAACGGATATCCAGGACTTCCTCAAGCAGTTTGAACAACAAATTCCTCACGAGCAGAGGATCGCAGCTATGGACCTTGCAGTACGAGCCACACCTGCAAGATGGTGGTATGCACATAAAGAGAATATCGCATCATGGGATGATATTAAGAGACTAATGGCGATCAGATTTTCCATCGACAGAGAGTATGTCCAGCAGAAATATACAGGAGAAAGTGACCCCAGGTCACATATTCAGACATGTGAACAGAATTGGTCGGACATTCCCAAGGATGAATGGGTTCACTGATTCATTCACACTTTGGACACAGTTCCAAGGAACTGGTACACAGAGACTGAATTGCGCAAGGGAACAACTACATGGCCACTTATGATAGATAGCTTTCTACTCACCTTCGCTTTTGAATCTGAGTACCCAAGTGTTGACCAGGCCCTAGATATAATAAAGATTAAGATATTTGAGGATTGTACCTTATCAGTACAAACTCAGCCTGAGTGGGCTGTCCAGTTAAATGATGCGCTTGAGTGCTATAAATTTGAAGTAGAACCAGAGGGAGAGGATGAGGATCCTTGCAACACCAACATTTCGGAGTCAGAAGGGACTCACGATGTTGAGGGACCACAGTTAGAAATTCCAGCAATCACAGAGCCCATCAAGATTAAAAAGATCAATATCGGCACAGACACAGAACCAAAGTTTGCCTCTATTGGAGACTATTGGAACGATGAAATAGTCGGACAGATTGCAGACTTGCTACATGACTACCAGGACCTATTTCCCACCAAGTTCATAGAGATGAAGGGAATAGTCAGAGACCTGGGAGTAATGAGGATACCACTGAAGGAGGATGCTCGACCAGTCAAGCAGTGTCCATATAGATTAAATCCACACTACAAAGAAAAAGTTAAGGATGAGATCGATAAGATGCTAGCAGCAGGCATCATCGAGCCCGTAGAAGAGAGCGAATGGGTTAGTCCCATGATCGTACAAGAAAAGAAAACTAAAGGAGACATCAGGATCTGTGTCGATCTATGTAAACTCAACGATGCATCGCTTCATGATCCATTTCCGACACCATTCACTGATGAAGTGTTAGACAACGTCGGAGGACAGGAGGTCTACTCCTTCACTGATGGATTTTTAGGCTATCACCAGATCAGAATCCATCCAGAAGATTGATCCAAGACCACCTTTACAACAGAATGGGGCTCATTCCAGTATACGATAATGCCCTTTGGTCTTAAAAATGCATCAGCTATCTTTTCTAGAGTAGTAGTTGCTGTGTTTAAAGAATACATCCATAAATTCCTAGAATTTTATTTTGATGATTGGACTGTATTTGGATTAATTGACAAGCACATAGGAGATTTAAGACTTATGTTAGAGAAATGTAGGCAGTACCAGATTTCTCTGAACTTGAAAAAATGTATATTCTGTGCGCCATTTGGTATTTTGTTGGGTCACATTGTTTGCAGACAAGGCTTGATGGTAGATCCCACAAAGATTTCCATCATTGTAAATCTTCTAGCACCCAACTCAGTCAAACAATTGAGAACATTACTTGGTCATATCGGGTACTACAAAAAATTCATCAAGGGATACACAAAGATCACAACACCGATGGAGAAATTGTTAAAGAAAGATGTAAAATTCCTATGGAATGAGGAATGCCAGCAGAGTCTAGACACACTTAAAGAGAAGATGGTTACAACACCCATCTTAGTATTTCCAGACTGGACTAAGCCGTTTCATGTACATGTGGATGCATCGGGCATCGCACTAGGGGTTGTTTTAACGCAACCAGGAGAAGGGGATATTGATCATCCTATCGCATACTCCAGTAGAAAGCTATCGACAGCAGAAAAGAACTACACCACGACAGAAAGAGGAGGCTTAGCTATGGTGTATGCGCTGCAGAAGTTCAGGCACTACCTGTTGGGTGCCTCGTTCAAGATGTTTACTGACCATTCCGCATTGAAGTATCTGGTCAATAAGCCAGTTTTAGGGGGGAGAATCTGCAGATGGTTACTCCTCTTTCAGGAGTATGATCTTGAAATCATTGTGAAACCAGAAAGATTGAACGCTGGACCTGATCATCTGTCAAAGATAGACTCAGGAGAAGAGCCGAGTAACCTAGAGGACAATTTGCCGGATGCATAGTTGTTTTCTATCCAGATCATAGACGACTACTATGCTAATATCATTCACTTTCTCACTACAGGATTAGCACCTGATGAGTTTACTAAGCATCAAAAGAAGCAGTTAGTTGTTAAATCAGTAGATTTCACCCTGATCGCAGGACAATTATACAAGTTAGGTCTAGATGAAGTCCTGCGCAGATGTGTGATGCTGCATGAGAAAGACGCTATCATCAGAGAGGCACATTCAGGAACCGCAGGAGGTCATTTCGCAGGAAAGCCGACTGCGCAGAAAATCCTAGCTGTAGGATTATGGTGGCCTACGTTGCACAAGGACACTAAGGACTTTTGTAGATGCTGCGATATCTGCCAGAGGGTAGGAAAACCCTCATGACGAGATGAAATGCCGCTGCGACCGCAGGTCACGCTGCATGCATTTGACAAGTGGGCTATAGACTTTGTGGGTCCTATCAACCCACCAGGGAAATGCACTGGTGCGAGATATATCATCACTGGCACAGAGTACCTCACTAGGTGGGTAGAGGCCAAAGCAGTAAGGAATTGTGATGCTTCTACAACCACACAATTTATTTTTGAAAACATCATCAGTATATTTGGATGTCCAGTAGTTTTGATGAGCGATCAAGGTACACACTTCTTAAACCACACTATTGAGGCCTTGACGGAAGAATTTCAGATTCAGCACCATAAGAGCACTCCCTACCACCCACATGCTAATGGTACGGTGGAGGCCTTTAACAAGATTTTAGAAAACGCTCTTACAAAGATCTGCAACAGCCAAAGGAATGATTGGGACCTCAGAGTTAACGCTGTATTATGGGCGTATAGGACCACATGCAAGAAACTTACAGGACATACACCTTTCAGTTTGGTGTATGGATAGGAGGATGTTATGCCCTGGAGTATATCCTTCCCAGTTTAAGAATCGCTCAGATCACCGGGATGGCTGATACAGACACAGTGGATGAAAGGCTAGCACAGCTGCTTTCCTTAGAGGAAGACAGATTCATCATCGACTTCCATCAGAAAGTGCAGAAGGCATGAGAAAAATCTTAGCATGACAGACACATTAAGAGTAAGACCTTTTAGATCGGAGACCTAGTAATCCTCTACGACAGTAAGTTTATTAAGTTTCCAGGGAAGTTTAAGATGCATTGGCTGGGGCCATATCAGATACAACAAGTTACAGAGGGAGGTGCCGTTCAGCTCAACAAACTGGATGGGGAGCTTCTTCCCACATTGATCAATGGTAGTAGGCTCAAGCTCTATAGTGATAGCCACTCCACCCCTCATCCCTAGCCTAGACACCTAATGTTCGTGCAGATGTCCAGTGTAGTTGAAAGGAGACATCCAACCGGGAATTAGTCTACACTAGCAGGCATTCTAAGTACGAGGAATCACATAGGGACGGTTCATTTTGCGCAAGTCATCAGTTAAAAAAAAAAGGGGGGGGCGGTTAAGTTTGTTTTGAGCAGAGGATGCGGTGTTGCATCGCAGCAAGGAGATGTCTCTCTGTGCCACGTACCTGCTTTCGCAAAGAAACAGAGGGCTAGTCAAGTCTCCTTCTGACAGGCATGTAATGAAGAAATGACCGGTATATCTTACCGTGGATTTGGCAGCAGTGTAATAAATTTTTCCAGATTTCGTAAATCTTCGATGAGATCGGCGCCCGTATACACACACTTTGAGGGAAATTTGATCGGATTTCAGCATTTATTGAGGATCGGATGATGGGAGTGGTCTCGTCCAAGCAATTAATACGACCGACGGGTTCATTCTAGATGACCGTTGCGTCCAGGATTATAGTCTTCACCATAAAAGCAGAAATTATTCATTCAGGAGGGTTACATTTGTAAGAATTCAAGAGCCGAGATTTATAGAGTGCATCGATCAGTTTCCCTGTGTAGAACTAATCTCGTTACAGAGTGCTGTGATTTCCAGAAATTGCAGCCATTGCACATCCAGCGTTTGACACTGAGTGGGTTCTGTCCGAGGAGGAACCTATAGAAGCAATTTTGGAAAGGTTTGAACATGGTGGCCTTACAGCTTCTATGGTGACACCATCTAAGGGTGTCCTGCCAGGTTCATCACAGACCAGAGAACCGCCGAAAATGAGGAGCCACTCTCAGGTAATAGAAGGATCCAGTTCAGAGCCGGAGGAAGAAGTTCATAGTACAGCAGATTACATCATGCCACGAGTTGAAGGTGCACCAGAGGTAAAAATTCCCAAGGGTGCTAAGTTTACTGTTCCCATACCACCAATTGATTCTCGGGTAAAGGAAAATGGAGATCTATTAGGATATGCCGCTGTTGATAAATTTATAGATTATAACCTGGGAGATGCTAAGACATATCCTCAGTTCCGATCGGATCGGTATCTTACGATCCAGAAGAACCCAAGGACAGGTAGAGATGAATATGTTCCCATGGCACATGTCCAGATTCTTGAGCGGTCAGGCCTGTTCAATATATTGAGGCTACCTCATTTTGGATGAGGTGTAGAGGTTAATGCCGTGGTGTGCATCTTACTTTCTTGCGTACATGGAGGTTACCTTTGGCTAGGTAATAGGTTCAACCTGAACGTCGACTTGATACACCACATCACCATACTGTCCAAGACTGGTAAAGACCCCGAGAACCAGATAGCAGGGAAGACCAAGGATTCCAAACTACCACCATCCCTAGTTTCCAAGTATAAGCTCCAGAGGGGAGGGTAGGCTTATGAAATTGCAAGCTTAACAGATGATACACTCAGATTTACAGCCAGTCTGCTTGTAGGCAGACTGTTCACCAAGGTTCGCCCGAAGGAAGTCACAGGATCAGTAATTAACCTTTCCATACAAGTTGCAGAGGGGGAACAATTAAATTGGTCTTTATTTTTATTAAATATTCTTCAGGTAGATTGTTTGGAAGCCCAGGATGAAGCAAACCACCCTTTCCATTTTTCATGGATACTTATTTTATGTGCATTTGTCGGCTGGAAGGAGCCGCCCCACACCCAATTTCCACAGCTAGCAAGTGGCGCACCCAGAGGCGTGCGCTATGCCAACTTATGGGAGAGCAACAGCCAAGAAAAGAAAAAGGTTAATATGATAGTATTCTATGAATACTATAAGCTGTTGAAGAAAACCATCCAAGAGACACCACGAATCAGCACATAAATTGTGGACATATATGATAATCGGCTTAATTTTATGGCAGACAGCCATAGAATCTATCTGAGGCCAAAAAGGTCTAGAAGGGATGATTGGGCTAATGGCTGGTACAAGATGACAACAAAGGATGTTGAAGGTGTCGTCAAGGACTTTGATGATGAGTGGAAGCAAGCATTTGAGGATACCACACCACTACCATCAGATACCGCCCAGACAGATCCATCAGACAAAGGCAAAGACAAAGTGGGAACCCAGACGCTGGATACAGAACAAGTGCCACTACTAGGAGAACAAAAGAAAGACTCACAGCAAATGCCACCAGAGGCACAGACGACAAAGGATGGAGAAGAAGAGATACTCGAGGCACCGAAGAAGAAAAAGCGGAAAGTCACAAAACCACCCTCGAAGACTGCACTAACAGAGGATGATTATGAACTCATTGCAACAAGAATGCATGACACCTTGAAGGATTCATTTGAGGTGATGCAGACATCGCAGGAAAAAATACAGAGCATGGTAGAAAAGCAGCTTCTGGACTTAAAAGAAATTACTGAGAAGACTGCTACGATACAGGTTCCACTCGTAAAGGTGACCGCAGGAGAAAGGTCATCACAGTCGATTTCCCGGGAGGAAATCTTGGAAACAGATCACATAAACATGGTTTTGATACCACCAGGGAGCATTCGATTCCTTGCATCAATGATGGATGCACCAATACAGTTTAGGAAACCCGTCGAGGTTAACCTTGCAGAGTTCCACATTGACCAGTTACAGATGATCCAGCAACAACTAAGCGTAGAGCTCAAAGGTAGAGAGCTCGCGACTTATAAACATAATACGTAGCCGAAGCAGAAGAATGCAGCACTCGCCACCAGCTATCAGAAAAAGGATGATGAGTTAAAAACATATCAAGAAAGGGATCCGGAACTCTCTCAAGTCTTACAGAGCATTGCATTGGAGTTACCCCAATGTAATATTGAGTTCGCCTTACCTCTCCCACAGAAGGTCAGAAGAGTCGCAGACAGATCAAAGGTTCTGGAGGAAACAGTGACCAAGATGGAGGAAGACCATAGAGTGTAGATTACCGAGCTCGAGGCTCGAGCACCAGGCACCCCCCAGGTAGATAAGGAAGCCAGAGTAGAGGCCTTCTGACTCACTTCCGCATAGATACAATCTCGCATAGATGATGCATTGTCAGTGCTAGCTGATGCGACGAGCGCATGGTCGGAGTTAGATGAGCCTCCCGAGAAAGTAGAAATACAGAAAAGTATTCATCAGATAGAGAATACCACAACAGCAATGAAGGAAGAAATCAAGAGCTTAGCAGCTCTTCAGAAGATGAGAAATACGAAGGAGATGAACTGCTTGCAGCAGGAAGCGCAGCAGTTGAGAGCACAGGAGATACACATCAATGACTTGCTTCAACCATATCAGGAGCAAATCACAGAGATAGTCGATATGGTTGAGCAGAAAGTAAGGGAGTTCACGGCCACCAGAAATGAAATTGAGTCAACAGAGGACTCCAGTATTAGTCAAGCTATGCTTGACTTGGCACAGGAGCGTGCCGCTGCTATGCAGAACGAAGTCGCAGGACTTCGGGATAAGTTTCAATGGACTTCGTAGGAAGCCAAGGAAAATCTACAGCAGGA
>LPNX010426506.1:84593-100126 GCA_001517045.1 Pseudotsuga menziesii | reverse complement strand
CCTTAGTCACTAGTATGGATGTGTAGATGATTTTCTGGTAGCTTTGATGTTCTTGTTTGTTTGACATGTTTGCAGGTACACAGGTTCATGATCAAAGCAATATTCCAGGTGTTTACAACATTCAGGGAAGGTCTTCATCCTTTGTCGTTCACTCATTTGTTCTGGATCTGAACCATTCAGACCAGAGGAACAAATTCTATCCACAGAAGGTGCAATATTCCTGATTACACTTCTCAACATGGGTATGATGAGGTTTCACATCAATAAGGTTTTGACTAAGATAATAGATGACATGCTCATGGAGCTCCTCATCCTCTTGAACCAAGACCATACCAATCATCTCTTGTGACGTGGCCACATAAATCAAGAAGTCACGACTATAGTCTGGTGGACTAACCATAGGGGTCGATGATAAGGCTTTCTTGAGAGCATCGAAAGACTCTTGGGCTCGCTCATCCTAGTAAAAAGGGGTGTCTTTCTTCAATAAATGCATGAAACCTTTGGTCAAATTGGACAAATTTACAATGAACCTTCGCAAGAAGTTCACCATTCCTTGTAAACATTGAAGATGTCGAATTTTACGCGAATTTGATAATGACGATATCTTTCGAAAACCAATCTCAAATGATAAGGATGACACACTCTCAAATGAGATTGAGCAGCTAGATCATCCAAATATACTTCAATAATATTTTTAAGATCATGAAAGGAAAAGGCCATATCTCGTCGAAACATAGCTCCAACGTTTTTAAGGCCAAAGGGAATCTTCTGATATGAAAAAGTTCCCTAAGGACAAATAAATGCAGTCTTATGTTGGTCCTTAGGTTTAATCTGTATCTGATTATATCCAGAAAATCCATCCATAAAGGAGAAAACCTCACTTCCCACACATTCATCCAACATTTGATCAATAAATGGTGTAGGGAAATTGTCTTTAGGACAGGCTTGATTTAAATCATGGAAATCAGTGCATATTTGGATCGTTCCCTGCTTCTTATCCACCAGAATAGGGTTTGAAACCCACTCCGTCAAGAAAATGGGATATATGAAACCAACTTTTAGTAGATTCTCTATCTCTACTTTAATAGCAGGTGCTTTCCTAGGATTCATGGCATGCAAACATTGTCGAACTGGTTTGGTATAGGTTTTGATTTCGTGTTCGACAATGCAAGGGTCTATTCCCGGCATATCCTTATATGACCAAGCGAAAACATCACAAAATTCCTTAAAAATATGGGTATACTCTTTAATCTCATCGAGGGAACAATCCGACCCAATGTACACATTCTCAATCTTACCAAGAACATGAGAAATATTGATAGGTATCGTTGGTGACAAGTTAGCCATGTTCCCTTCAACAATCTGAATAGGAGAGCTTAATGCGACCACAAGCCTACCAACTTTCTCACTTAGAATCACCCTAAATTCATCACACTCTAAATGATCAAGCTCATGAAGGAGATATGATCTATGGTGCAACTCTTCCCAAGGTTGTTCTATCCCAGACATAGCCTCAAGAATAGCTTCATCCGGCGGAAAAACATCATCAAGGCAGTCTTGAGAGTGAGATGACTCTACTGCCAAAGCATGGAGCACATAAGGGTCCTCCTCCTCCATCCATCTAGAGGAAGGAATAGGCTCTACAACATGATCAATATTAGCTTGATACGCCACCAATGTTGCAGGAAATGGCACGTCTGTCTTGGCAGGTATAGAATTATCACTCGAAGTACTCGATGAAGGAAGAATCCAATGATCCTCCATATGAGAGGTGAAAAAAGAGACTGAATTCAACAAGGTCAAAGCCTTACCAAGACTAGACCCAATCATAAGGACGGGTGCAGGACAACTAAAATTTCCCATGAGAGAAGGATGCATGCCCACACCCACATTCTCAGTTGCCTATTGAGAATGATTGATAATCAGGATAGAAGCTCCCAATGATGCTTTTAAACACGAATTCTGGAAATATTTTTAATCAATAGTAACAATCTTCCCATCCAAAGGAAAACAAACCACTCAGAATAGGGAAGAGGCTATGGCTTGCATATTGTACATCTAGTTCCTACCAAGTAAAAGATTGTAGTGGAGGGGCACATCAACCACCTCAACCTTGATCGCAACAGTCTCCCCCCCCAATTGGACCTCTAGGGAAGGAAGTATACCATCTAGCTGAAATGATATTACATCAAATGTAGTCAACATATTTGCAGATTTAGACAATGTGGGAGAACCTCAACCCTTGCAACAGGCCAAAGACATCATGGAAGCGGCAACACCTTCATCAATCATAGTGTGTTTAATGGTGTGGTTTAGACACTCTAAGTGAAATAGAAGAGACACATAGTAAAGCAAGAGAGGATGGATTCCATGAGTTTCAAATTTGATCACGGAAGGAGAGATATCATCACCCACCCCAAGAGAAGACAACAATGCCTTCCTTTGCGGAGGACAAGTTTGAAGCACTTCTAATGTAGACATCATACAAGGAGTCTGACCCAAATACTCAAAAATTGAATAGTTCTGGGCGGCTCGAGCATTAGGATTGTGCCCCAAGAACTTTAATACTCCCTTAGGAATGCGAGGCGGAGCTTCAAGCTTATCCATAGGATTTTCAATTCACAAAGAGATCTCAGGTGGAGTAGGTTCTTTCTCAAGGTCTGTTTGTGACGTATCATAGTATTTCACACGTGTCACAACATTCATAGCTTTTACCATGTTTATGTAACCGTGGCCACTAGCGGCATCCAATGGGTTTTGAGTTCCACTAGAAGCACAACAAGGATCCACGGTCCTTGAGTTCATATTTTGATTATTTAGTAAAGGATTTGTGAACACAGCTGGGCCCTGTGCTATGAACTTCGAGCCATCTTCCATTCGAGGGCACAAGTGAGTGAGGTGACCATCCTTACACAACTTGTAAAGAAATTTTACCTTCCGCTTAGGATTCTTATCCCCCCCACCATTATTTGTGTTCTTGTCATTGTTATCATTATCGTTTTTATTCCCAACCTTTTGATTATTTTTCCCTTTCTTTTTATTCCTTCTAGGTTGCTGGTTACCTTTCGGGTTCGACGATTGAACTGAGAGTACATCCGCCATTTGGGTACGATGAGACAAAGACGTAGCTTATCCCAATGCAGACTAGTTAAGTGATAACTGGCTCACTTGTTTCATAACCAAGTCCATAGGTTTGGTACTTGCGGAGCCAAAAATACCATCGGCATGTGGCCCAGGTTTAAATTTTGGGTCGAAATTGAATCATGGAGCATTAGGTATGATCTCATAAAGGAGCCCAGACTGAGCATAAATCAAGTCCAACTGCTGGGCCCTAAAAATAGCTTGGTCCTCATTTTTCACTTCAGATGTGGAAACATCCTTCGTGATATAGGGTAACAATGACTTGAGGAACCATTCTAGAAGAAAATCTAGTGGTATAAAGGATTTAATTAATCTCTTATTTCTACACCACTCTTGAATGTGATCCAAAATGTGGGTGTCTTTGTCTTGTCAAAATGTCGACAATAGTTCGGTACCGACGTCGTAACGTATAGGTAGCTGTAAGTGATCAATAAAAGTCATCGCTAGGTCATTGAACCAAGCATAAATCCCCCTAGGTAAATCTAGATACCATTTTGTGGTAGGAATTGTGAGGGTGCATTGAAATAGTATCAAACGAATAGAATCATCGTTCAAGGAGTTTGAAGAGCACCAAAGATGGAAGGTTGTGACATGCTCACCAGGATCTTCACCAGACTTACCTTCAAAATTTGGAATGTCTGAAGGAAGTTTGGTAGGAACCGTCAGCCATGCTGGGCCATGAGATACAGGATTGTTTGTCAATCTCAACAAATCAGGTAGATTCAAATTCACAAGAAAAGGGAGCCTAGGTTGAGCCTGTTGGTTCCATGCTTCATGATAGGACTGGTTCGCATAAGGTTTATTGCTCTATACACCATGGCCTTGGCCAGTGGGATAGTAACCTCCTCCCATTTGAATCATAAAGGGTTGTATGGAAGCATTGTAATTTGGAGTACCGTGAGACTGGGGTGCTACAAAGCCATAATTAGGAGACTGGTACACGGGTTCATACCCGGATCCATAAGGTGTGTAGGTTTGTTCGTAAGATGGTCCGTAAGAAGGTCCATAAGCTAGACCATGAGATGGTCCATGGGAAGGTCCATAAGATAGTACATAGGAAGATACATGTCCTGCTGACACATAAGGAGGCACATAGCCTTGTGACACTATGGTGTGAGCAGAAGTAGAATGGACATGGCTAACAACAGAACTCTGGCTTGAAGGACCACTAGAGTTAGGAGGAGGATGCATCGTCAAAAAATCATTTGAAGGGATTGGTGTTGAAGATGAAGGAATATGTGAAGGAATATAACTTATGTCCCCAATATTCACATGTCTAGGTTCTGGTCCTCGAATGGGAACACCAGTGCTAGGCCTAGGATGTGTGTGTGAAGAAAATTCCACCACAGGGATGGAAGGTGTAATGTGATTAGTGCTACCAAACCTCTCCACCTGGAAAGGAATGGAAGTGCCCCTAGGTGCATCACCAAGGTCAACACCCGATTTGACATGGGGTACCGGACTGGTCTCGGGAATATTAGGCATGCCATACCTAATAGTGCTAGTTCTAGTGGATGCATGGTGAGACTCATCACCCAGAAGCCAATACCCTCGATCAGGGTTCTTGAAATATGTGAGTTGTGAAATATATTCATGTGACGGTCCAGTTGAATGATGACCAGACCCTACCAGAGTCCCATATGTGCTTGAAGGTTCATCTTACGATACAGGACGAGGAAGATCAGGGATCTCCAGGATCTCAGGCTCATGGTCACCCATGGTGTGTGAATCAAAGTGAGAATGAGTCCACTTGGACTATCTGGTTCTCTCTCCCAAAGGAGGAGGAGACGTAGAAGGTGGAAGTTCCTCTAAACGACTTCCACGACGAGGAAGATCAGGGATCTCTAGGATATCAGGCTCATGGTCACCCATGGTGTGTGAATCAAAGTGAGAATGAGTCCACTTGGACAGTCTGGTTCTCTCTCCCAAAGGAGGAGGAGATGTAGAAGGTGGAAGTCCTTCTAAACGACGGGAATGGTGAAGTGCCGCAACCAGATCCACAATGACTCAACAAAAAGAAAAGACTCAATCTAGATACGCATGTTACAACTGATTTTACCGCACATGGTGGATCACACCTTTATGGCCTTACCTGTCCCTCTACAGACTCTTTAGACCCCATGGACCATTTTTTTACCTTTGATGTTTCCAACATCATCCCTAAAAACATGCAATAATTGCCATACGCGACTTTTAATCCCTTTCTTGCATATATACGCGGATTTGAACCTTAAACCTGTGTACATCAGGATGTGTGCAAAAGGCCAAATGATTTTGGAGTTTTCCTTGATGTGGATCTGAGTCACTTGTCTCTTGGCCTTCCATATGCCTTGAGATCGATCGGATTCAACCTTCCATTACCCCATTGAAGAGCTATATAAGGAACCCTTTGGATACATTGAAGGGGGAGGAATTGAAGAGTAAGAAAACTATAGTCCATTATTGATGGAGCTTATACTTGAGTCTGCATCCCTTTGTCCCTTGGAGCACTTTGTGTTCTTCCCAAGCTTTCCTTTTTCTTGTGAGCTTGCTATCGAGAGATGGAGGATTGAACTGGTGGAGGCCCAAGTGGGGGACTCAGTTTCTCCGATTCGTAGATGTGCCGATAGAGGTTGTCACTGTTGTAATCTCTGTTTTATATCAATAGAAATATATTTACTTGTCCAATAATGTGTATTTAAATGAGTATTTGATCCATGGATGCTTTTAAATGCTTATATGTTATTGATTATATATGCTAGAGTAGGTCTAACACAATTATATATAGCATGCTTGTCTTGTTTTCTGAATGTTGAGGAAGCAAATTGCTAATACAAGCGAGAGTGGAAAATCTCAATGGGGATCTACATCAACCGTCCGGAATAAGGTACGAATCGAGATGCTTTAGTGTTAGATGTTTGGTTTCTCTTACATGTAGGAAAGGATTGATTTCTGGAGTTAATCTTTCTGTTGTGGTACCCCAAGCCATAGGAATTTCTCTCCGTAACAGAATTGGTGATCATACTGGGGATGTTCATTATTTGTCTTTGGGGTTTGGGGGCATAATGTGCTTGATATTATTGACTTGCTCTTTGTTTCTCCTTGTTTCTATGTTACATTTTATAGTATGTTCATCCATTGACACTCCCCTTTATTGGTTTGACCCTTGGCCTGCTTTTTACCACTGTCTTCTCTGTATACATAGGTTTTTGGCCAAAAGTCACGTACATACGTGGATTTTTGGCCAAAAGTCACGTATACACGCAACTTTTTGTCCAAAATCCACGTATACATGCAGCTTTTTGGCCAAAATTCACGTATATACACAGCCGTTCTTTAAACAGTCACGTACATCCTCCCTTGTGGTGAGTTTGATGTTGTGGGAAGTTGTTGGGTGGGTTGTGAGTGTGGTTGGGTCTTCCTTGGGTATGATGTTGTCTTTTGGATGCTTCTTTTGTGACCAGAGACCGTCTTTTCATTGATTTTTCTTTAAAAGTAGTTTTAGTCATTTATCCTTTTTGTTTTTCCATTAGTGCATTACTCTTTTTTGTCTCGGTGTCTTGTTGGGCTTGTGTTTTATACTTTCTGCAGAGACTGAGAGTTTTAAATGACTTTTATTACATTTTTCATTCTTTTATATTGAAAAATACAAGGTAGTTGCATTTTTTGCATATGGATTTGAGGAGGTACTTGCATTGGATTGCTTGGATGAGAGTTTTATTTAGGCTTTCATATAGGAAGGATTGCATTGGAATTCAGAAAGGAATATATATTTATGCATCTCATGTAGTGGCATACCCTGTTTTTCATTTGACAAAGATTGCACTTAGCATTGTTTGTTATGGTGTGCACATTTATTTCACTGCTGAGTCTTCATATCACTAGTTGCATGACCATTTTCCTTTGAGTAATCACAGCCAATTAAAATCAACGCATAATAAAATGAATTACACTCTTTTCTTTTATAGGGTGCACCAACAAGATTAGGTTTTAGAGTCTTGGAATAGTTCATTGTGAGTTAATTATCCAAGACTACTAAACAACAAAAAGTAGGTGTCTGTCCAGGTGAGATAGTGAAACCCTTGGTATAATTAGTGTTTCTCAGGATGCTCCTCTTACACGGGAGTTAAGCACGAGGCAGTGCCCACGATTATGATTGGGATTACCCCTAGTCACTTTCTGTGAGCACTGGATATATTTCTAGGATTATATTCGTATCTGGGGGCTCTTTAGAGAGTTTTGGGCTTTGCTACCCTGCCCATATGGTTGATCCCTCCTGCGACTGTCTGCCTGAGCATTGGTTATATTGGGGTGACCTTAGTTGCCTTACGTAGGTATCACAGGGGGTACTTGCAGAGGTTATTATGTAGGTGTCTTGAATAGGTAGAGGTCGGACAACACAGTCGCTTTATATGTTGAAGCTGAGGGCCACTATAATTGGTTATGTACCTCTGCTTGTAGTGTATGGGAGTTTCGAGCCTCTCCTAGGAAAGAAATACCTGTTGCATTTGGGAGCTCACATATCCTCCCCTTGGTTTGCTATTTTTTTGCTGTAGATTTTCTTAGGAGTGTGCTCTTTGTGTGCTAGTTGGGCTTTGGGATCATGGTTAATTGAGTATATTTATGATCTCTTGAGTTCAGGTCCTTTTATTTTCGACATGCCTGGTATCCTATCACCCCTCCTTGGTCCTAGTATGGACCCTGGTGTCAGACTTGGGGGAATCACAACCCCTTACCGTGCTCATAGATTTGGGAATGGTCATATTCCATCCTCTACTCCATTTGTGGAGGATTTTTATTCCCTTCACTCTGTCTTTACACCAGTGGTCACCCTCATGGGGGTGGTAGTGGATACGTGAACGTTGGGTCTACACTTTACATTTATTTTTATGGCACATCGTCCATCGTACTGTTTCCTTTGAATTTATTTGTCATGATCATTCCTCCTTGTTCCCTATAGTTTGGATTCTTTATTGACTATTTTGGGTTGTTTAGGACTAATATGGTTGTCATGTAGAGTCCAATTTTTGTACACTCTCTCCGAGGTTTCGACCCATTCGTTCCTATCACAGGTATCATGTCTAAACTGGCATATAGGTTAGGATTTCATATCTACTTGCATTTTGCATGACCTTATGACTGTTTCATTTTAACCTTAGGTACAAACCCATTCCATGGTATCACGGAACCTTTATGCTATTGTTAGAAGTGGTACTATGTGAATGGTAGAGCTTTCCTATACACGGGTGTCCTAGTTAGCTCCCCTTTGCATTTGGTACCCATGATGTGAGTCCTCTCTTAGGTCCAGGATTCCTTTGTATATTACCTCCATGACTTTGAGTAAGAGCCTCATACTCTTGATATTTTTGCTAGCCTTTATCCCCAGGACTCCCTTATGTCAAGTTGTAATTGCATTATCATGAGTTTTGCCTACCTCATTAAGCCTTATGCTGGCTTCCCTGACTTTGATTATCAGCTATATAGCCTGAGCTTGTCTCATGTATAGCCATGCAGAGCCATTTTATATATCTTTTGTAGCTTGATTCCCCATTTTTACCGGGAGGGGAATTTCCCTCGAGTGTCGTTATCCTACACATGTGTGCTTGCATTGAGCATAGGTATGTTCTACTACTTGGAATTAGTTTGTTTGTCCCTTGACACTTGTCTCCTCCTAGTCTGTAACTATAAATCACTTTTATTCTTTTTCAAGCTTTTCAAAATATTTGAAAAAGTCCAAAAAAATAAAAAAACCAAAAATCTGAACAATAAAAGATGTTATCTTTGGTAGCAGTCGAGTCATTTTGCCTTCAAACATAGCACTATATATCACATCTGTTGGTTGGGTTAATAGTTTGAATTTAGGAGGTGTACTCGTTTCTCTGAGTTTATCTCCACTAACTGGTTAAGATTCCAGTCCCTATGGAGCCTTTGTCTATGCCTCCTGTGTCACAGAGATGTCCCAGTTTTGTATATCGAGTTTATGCTACCTACATTTAGTCACCATTCGCCTTTATGCTCTTGTTCGAAGGAAGTTGAAACCTAAGTCGACCATTCCTCGGTTATCTTGACTTTGCATGTTGGCCATTCCCGGTACAGTTACTGGTTTGTGCACATTATGATCGAGTCCTTCCACATTATACAGCTTTGCTGAGTACCTCATGTTGGATGACGGGGGATGCCTTAATGCCCTCCTTCGAGCGGATTTCATCCCATCGACTTCAGATCATTTATTATGGGATAGGAATCTAGAGTCATTTTTGAGTGCCTTGAGACTTGTAGTCATCAGTGGCAGGTTCTCTTGCCATTGACAGTTTTTTGGGAATACATCAATGTCCCCTGATCGATGGATTCTCTCAAGTGGTTGACCTCAACACATTTATTCACACTTGTTAGTTTGCACTATAGTACCTTGATTCCCATTTTCATTATCGGTGGGTGATCTCGCGTCTGTTAACGGTATACATCAATGACCGGTAATCAGACAATGGACTACTATGTTCAACCTCTATACCTCTATTCACATAGTAGGACATGTACTCATAGTGGTTTGTGTAGAAGAACTTCCAGACTGGTGGCATCTCATATATGCTACCTCCTTGATCATGCCAGTGTTCATGAGATTTCATCTCTCGTGACTTGATTCCAGTATATGTCAGATATTTCCAGCCATTAAGGAGATCTTGATCCATTATATATCTTCATCCTTCATGGAGATCATGATCCTGTGCATATCTTCTTCATGGAGATTCTGATCTATCTATATTGTACATGGTGATGACCACACATGTCATATTTTGTATCATGCCTATTCATGGCCATTGTACTCTTATGTATCCGGGATTGCTACATCTACTTGCAGTTATGTGTAGAGTTTTGATCATTGTATTGTATTGATTGGATGGCTGGTTCTTTCACTGGGTTCTTCATCACTCCACTTATGGGATGGACTTATAATGTATTTCAACCATCGTATAACCCCTCTGACCTCACACATTAGGGGGCATTTGTTATAGCTGATTTTACCACACATGATGGATCACACCTTTATGGCTTTACCTGTCCCTCTGCAGACTCTTTAGACCCCATGGACCATTTTTGTACCTTTGATGTTTCCAAGATCATCCCTAAAAACATGCAATAATTGCCATACATGAATTTTAATCCCTTTCTGGCATATATACGTGGATTTGACCCTTAAACCCATGTACATTGGGATGTGTGAAAAAGGCCAAATGATTTTGGAGTTTTCCTTGATGTGGATTCGAGTCACTTGTCTCTTGGCCTTCCATATGCTTTGAGATCACTCAGATTCAACCTTCCATTACCCCATTGAAGAGCTATATAAGGAACCCTTTGGATACATTGAAGGGGGAGGAATTGAAGAGCAAGAAAACTCTAGTCCATTGTTATCGGAGCTTATACTTGAGTCTGCATCCCTTTGTCCCTTGGAGAACTTTGTGGTGGAGGCCCAAGTGGGGGACTCATTTTCTCCAATTCGTAGACGTGCCGACAGAGGTTGTCACTATTGTAATCTCTGTTTTATATCAATAGAAATATCTTTTCCTATCCAATAATGTGTATTTAAATGAGTATTTAATCCATGGATGATTTTAAATTCTTATATGTTATTGATTATGTATGCTAGAGTAGGTCTAACACAATTATATATAGCATTCTTCTCTTGTTTTCTGAATTTTGAGGAAGCAAATTGCTAATACAAGCGAGAGTGGAAAAGCTCAATGGGGATCTACATCAATCATCCAGAATAAGGCACGAATCAAGATCCTTTAGTGTTAGATGTTTGGTTTCTCTTGCATATAGGAAATGATTGATTTCTGGAGTTAACCTGTCTATTGTGGTACCCCAAGCCATAGGAATTTCTCTCCGTAACAACACACCCTAAGCAATCTAGCATGCATAGAGCATACACCTAAGAAAATCTAAAGCTAAAAAAGAAGCAAACCAAGGGTAGGATATGTGAGCTCCTGAATGAATCAGGTATGTCTCACCTAGGAGAGGCTTGAGACTCCCATACACAACAAGTGGAGGTTTGTAACCAATTATAGTGGCCCTCAACTTCAATGCATATAGAGACTATGTTGTCTAACCCCTACTTGGTTAGGACACATGTATAATAACCTCTACAAATACCCCCTCTATACCTAGGTAAGGCAACTAAGTCCACCTCAATATAACCAATGCTCAGGTGGACATTTGGAGGCGGGATCAACCATATGGGCATGGTAGCAAAGCCTGAAGCCTGAAAGCAAAAACCGATACCCCAAGGGTGCACCGACCGTACCTCAAAGGCCCCCAGATACAAATAAAATCCTGGAAATATCTTCGGTGCTCACAAAAAGTGACTACGGGTCATCCCAATCACAATCACGTGCAATACCTCATGCTTAACTCCCGTGTAAGAGGAGCATCCTGAGAAACACTAATTATACCAAGGGTTTCACACTCTCACCTAGATAGACACCTACTTGTTTTGTTTAGTGGTCTTGGAGAATTAACTCACAATGAACTATTCCAAGACCCTAAAACCTAATCTTGTTGATGCACCCTATTAAAGAAAAGAGTGTAATTCATTTTATTAAGCTTTGATTTTAATTGGCTGTGATTACTCAAAGGGAAATGGTCATGCAACTAATGAAGTTATGACTCGACAATGAAGTAAATATGCACACCTAACAAGAAATGCAAAGTGCAATGTGTAGAATGAAAAACAGGGTATTCCACTACATGAGATGCAACATTTTTCCTTCAAATGTAAGTGCAATCATTCCTAGATGAAAATATGACTATAATCCAATAAGCAAACCTAATGCAAGTACTGTTCCAATGCAAAATGCAAGATATGCATAAGTATGCAAAAACAAAAATATTTTTGTTTTTTCTTTGAAATAAATGAGATATGAAAGAATAAATGAATCTACAACCCTCGGACCCTACAGCCACTCACAAACAATAGCCAAGCAAGGCAACAAGGTAAAAGAGACCTAATGCACTAATCCCAAAACAAAAAAATGAATAAATGAATGACAAGAACAAAGCTTAAAAAATAAACTAAAAGAAGTCTCTGGTAAGAAACAGAGGGTGCATATAGACACCAGAAGCATCCAAGAAGACTCAGCAATCATCAAAACTCACCCAAAAAAAATTGATCCTCCAACTAAGGCTAAAAAAACCACATGTATATGTGACTATGAATACAAAACCCGCGTATAGGAAGAAAAATAGGGCAAGCAGACAAGCCAAGATGAAATTTACTTCTTTAGGACCCTACTGGAAAAACATGCCCCTAGACCTGACACTGAAACAAAGAAATCAAGAGCAATTCAAGTACATTGAATACCAAAACCCCAAAGAAAAACAACTAGGAACCTCCCGAGTATGGTCACCAATTCTGTTACAGAGAGAAACTTACTATGGCTTGGGGGTACCACAACAGACAACTTTGACACTAGAAATCAATCTTTCCCAATATGAAAGAGAAACCAAACATCTAACACTAAGGGATACCGAATTGTACCTTGTTCTGGATGGTTGAAGTAGATCCCTGTTGAGCTTTTCCAATTCATGCTTGCATTAGAAATTTGCTCTCAACAACAACAAACAAGGACAAGCATGCTCTATAATAATGTGTTAGACCTACTCTAGCATATATATTCAATATTGTATAAGCAATTAAATACATCCATGGATTCAATATTCATATTCAAATGCACATAATTGGACAGTAAAATATATTTCTATTAATAAAATCAGAGATTACAATAGTGACAACCTCTATCGGCACATCTACGAACCGGAGAAACTGAGTCCTCCACCTGGGCCTCCACCACCTCAATCCTCCGTATTTCGATAGCAAGTTCACAAAGCAAAGGCAATATTGGGAAGAACACAAAGTGATCCAAAGGGACAAAGGGAATTGAAGAGAAAAGAAACTATAGTCCATTGTTGCCTCAGTTTGCTTATACTTGAGTCTGCATCCCTTTGCTCCTTTGGAGCACTTTGTGTTCTTCCCAAGATTGCCTTTGCTTTGTGAGCTTGCTATCGAGAGATGGATGATTGAGGTGGTGGAGGCCTAGGTGGAAGACTCGGTTTCTCTAGTTCATAGACGTGCCGACAGAGGTTGTCACTATTGTAATCTCTGATTTTATTAATAGAAATATCTTTTCCTATCCAATTATGTGCATTTGAATATGAATATTGAATCTATGGATTTATTTAATTGCTTATACATTGTTGAATATATATGCTAGAGTAGGTCTAACACATTATTATAGAGCATGCTTGTCCTTGTTTGTTGTTGTTGAGAGCAAATTGCTACTGCAAGCGTGAATTGGAAAAGCTCAACAGGGATCTACTTCAACCGTCCGGAACAAGGTACGATTCGGTATCCCTTAGTGTTAGATTGGTTTCTCTTGCATATTGGGAAAGATTGATTTCTAGTGTCAAAGATATCTATTGTGGTACCCTCAAGCCATAGGAATTTTCTCTCTGTAACACTCCTGAAAGAGAAGAATCCATCGACATATATTCCCCCCCAACATAGGCTTATTAACCAGATACTTCAACGTAGAATGATCAATAAACATATTGAAGTGACCACCTAGAAGGTAATGTCTGAATTTTTGCAGCGCATATACTATTGCCAGACCTTCACACTCTATGGTCGTGTAGTTCCTCTAAGTAAAGGACAACTTCTGACTAACGAAATAAATTGGGTGATCCAAGTCTCCTTCACCTAGCTACACGAGCACTACTCCTAGTGCAATAGAAGAGGCATCAACATGCACATGGAACTCTTTGTTCCAATCAAGGAACACAAGTATTGGCACCGAAGCCATCTTTGCCTTTAGCGTGTCGAAGCTATCTTGACATTCTGGACTCCATATAAAGACAACATCTTTATTTAGTAGTTTCTCCATAGGGGTAGTAACTGCAACATATCCTCTAATGAATTTGTGATAGTGTTGGGGCGCGCACCCTAACGGTCCTTAATTTTGGTAACTCCACGGTTTTTGTGGAAGCTTGTAAGTGGAGTTGTGACTCAAAATAGTCTTAGGGGTGTCGGGGTTGAGTCAAAGCCCTCTTTTTGTAATTAACCCATGGTTTAAGTCTAGGGTTTAGGGTTCGGGGTGCCCATGGTTTAAGCCCATGGTTTTGTAATAAGTGCACTTGTATAAATAAGCACTTTCATGAAAGAGTCAGGTTAGGCTTTTGATGTAAGATGATTTGATGCGAAGCTAAGGCTAGTTTGGTAAGGAAGGTTAAGTACCAGCTGTGTGCGTGGAGACCTCTGTAGCTGTGTGCACAGAGGGTTTTTGGGTGATTAAGAGGATATGCAGCTGTGTACGCAGAGATCTGCAGCTGTGTGCGCATTCTGAGGAATTGAAGGGATCTGCAGCTGAGTGCGTAGATCAAAACTGTGGTTTTTGTAAAGAGTTGAATAAAACACAGTTTTGTGGACGTAACCCCTAAACTGAGGGTGAACCACGTTATATCTTTTGTTGTGGTTCTTTTGTGTCATTTCTGTTATGTTCTTTTATGCATTGATAAGTAGAATAACTGATAATTAAGATCACTGCTAAATACTAACTTTGCCGTGAATTCCCAGTTAAGGGTTAAGCAAGACACTGTTTGTTTATCTAATTGCGAAGCTATATAGTGATTGTTGAAGATCTGTATTGTATGATCATTATTTGTTAAAGGATAAAGGTACAGTAATATACCTCTTCTGCTTGCAGAAACCTGATTCTGCGGCACCCCATAGCTGTTTCGGGTGAGACTGCAACCTGTTCGCAGGTTGTTGCCAAAAGGGCCAACACTGTGGGTCTTTTGTTGGTGCGAAGACAAAAGTATAGAACCCAGGTCTACCCTAAGCCCAGCAAATTGCTTCCGTTTCCGGTTGAACTCAGTATCTGCTCAAGAGGGTTTTACGTCGTACCTAGAGGGCTATGTTTTGGAGACCCTCAGTGAAAGAAATCGATGATTGGATTGAAGAGACTTATCTGAAATTTGCTGAACAAGAGAACAAAGATCCGCGTCATAGTTCAGGTGAATTTTTACAAAGGTATGTTTTTTCTGATGTTTATGAAATTTTCTTTGGTAGTATCCACATAGAATTGCACCAGTGGTTATCCAGGTTGACAGAGAGAAATACGAACTTCCAAGAAGGTCCATTTCCTGATTGGACCCCCGCAAGAATTAATATATTGAAAAGGGTGAACAACGAGATATCCCGAGTTGTTGATTTTTGGACAACGCGAACCCTTGAAGCATTTGTGACAGAGTTCGCCATCGACACAAGTACTTCTTTCAGTGAAGCCGAACGACAGTTTTTCAAAGGACCAAGGGGTAAGTACTTGAATTCATTTAATTTGAACATTAAAATTCTATTGGGT
>LPNX010426506.1:69823-83047 GCA_001517045.1 Pseudotsuga menziesii | reverse complement strand
CTCAGATAGGAGAATATGACATGACTGATGTCATTCTGGACCTAGGATCCGAAGTAAATGTCTTAACTAAACAAACATGGGAACAAATGGGAAAACCTATCCTTGAATGGTCTCCTATACAGTTGACATTAGCTAATCAGCAGAATATTGTGCCCCTAGGAATATTTCCTAGTGTCCCAGTAGATATTGATGGATTCAGTACTTTAGCAGAATTCAAAGTCATTGAGATAATTGATGATAGCAACCCCTACCCAGCCTTGCTAGGAATTGAGTGGGCAATATACAATGCTGCAGTCATTAACCTTAAGAAGAGACAAATGAATTTCGAAGGGAAATTTTTGAGAGTCATAGTACCACTGGACCCTTCTCAAGGAGAAAGGTACACAGAGCCACTCAGAGATGAAGATCAGGATGTTTTGGACCATATCTACAACATCACAGCTAAGGAAGAAGATTATGTCAATCCTACTGCCGAAGGTATCATGGAGTGGTAGTGTGACAGCTCCTGCATGACGAACTCAGATGACGGTTTAGAGAATTAGCAGAATAGACTTTATGAACTACATGGACATCGATGTGCAAGAATTACCAAGTCTCTCAGATGGCTTGGTTCACAAACAAGAGACTTGCCTACCTTTGATGGCTTGACAGACCCAACAGATTTTATTATACAATTCTCAGAGCAGGTACCAGATTCACAGAAAGTGGAGAGTCTCGATTCAGCATTCAGAGCCACAACAGCCAGATGGTGGAATGGTCATAAAAAGTACGTTCATAGTTGGGAAGCGTGCCAAAAGTTCCTTTACCTAAGATTTAGGGATCAACCTCAGGAGGTGCGAAGCAGGTTTAATGGTAAGACTAGTCCTCAGGGACATTTGGAGCAATGCTATGAAGCCTGGAAGCATGTACCTCATGAAGAATGGGTACATAGGTTTGTGCACACCCTGGAACCTATAGCAAAGAACTGGTATGTGGAGGTCGAGCTTCGCCATGGTACTGTAAGTTGGGATAGTCTTGTTGATAGTTTTGTGCTGACATTTTCTATTAATGAAGCTTGTTCTGCTTTGGACGCAACTGTTAGGTTGATCCATACTAAAGTGTTTGATGATCAAGAAATAGCAGAATACCAACCTGATTGGAAGGAACAAGAAGCTAATGTAGTAGAATGTTATAACCTTGCAATTGATGAGGATGAGGATCCACGCAACATTAACATTCCTAAGTCAGAAGGACACTATGAAGTACATGGACCAGCAATTGAGGTGCCTGAAGTGACTCAACCCTTGAAGACGTGGACAGTAAACATTGGATCAGAAGGAAAGCCTAAGTATGCTATCATTGGAGATTATTGGGATGCAGAAATGGTGAGAAAAGTGACCCAACTTCTCCATGACTATCAGGACCTATTTCTGACGAAGTTCTCAGAAATAAAAGGCATCAGTGAGGCGGTGGAAGACATTCTGTCGTGGGTTGTAGTTCGAAGCCATGTCGAAGAGGGTATTAGGAAGTGTTGAATGTCCCCATTATGGCGCAGCCAGAGTTACTACTTGTGCCGAAGTAGGAAAGATCTATCGGAGCTTAAAATACGACCGTTGGAGTAAACCAAATTTGGCACCACCAGTACGTTCCCTGTATTAATGAGATCTTGACAATCCTACCGCCGTTTGGACAAGATCTCTATCAGATTTGGTGTCTTCAATGCACAGTTATGATAGATTTCGTTGATGGATTCTATAAGAAGACACCCACACCCGTGAATTTCGCATTACACAGTTTCTTAGTTGAGCCCATGACAGCTGATCACGAGCTTCAGGAATTAGTGAGAGAATTTGAACAGGGGGGTCTCCCAAACCTTTTCAGCCATCCACCTGTGCCTACACCTTGCGAAGAGACTCCCCCAGCACAACCTCAACCAATGCAGACCCGCTCTACCAGGAAGAAGTTTAAACCAGAAGTACGCTCTAAGACAGACACAAACAATCAGGGAAAACACAGGAGGATCCCAAAATGAATCCGTCTGGTTCAGCGGAGATCCCATCTGAAGGGGATGAGAACATTGCATTGCAGCATCCACCTTATCTTCAGCCCATTCAACCAGGAGTTCAACCACCGTGGCGGAATGCTAAGTTCACTTTACACACCCCTTCGCTGCCACAGGGTGTGCAGTTGGTTGGAACCATGACAGGGAAAATAGACTGACTTAAGTATGCAGACCACGATACAAATGATCGTGGGAAGTTTTCACAGTTCACCCCGGGGACATACTTGCACTTCGTCAAATATCCAGAGATTGGAGCGACATTAGTGGAAGTGAAACAGTGGGTTGCTGGCTTAGATAAAGCTGGTTTGTTGAGGATGCTCGATGTTCCCCACTTTGGTCGCAGCACACAGGTGATCATAGTGGTCAAGCAGCTCTTGGCATTAGTACATGATGGGTACCTATGGATAGGCGACCAAAGAATTCCTATCAATGGCGAGCTTATTCATAGGATCACAGGCTTACCAAGGGAAGGGCATGATCTGGGGATAGAATTTCCTTCAAAACATGAAGATACAAAGATGGCACAAAGCATGAAGGACCGCTTCAACCTAACAAAAGGAAAGCGAGGGTATCAAACCTAGACAATTCAACACCAAAACATTCGCTTCGCAGCTAAACTCTTAGCCTGCAAATTGATGAGAAAGTGCAGACCATATGAAGTGCCTACCCCGATTATCAGTATTGCTGCGAATTGTGCCGAAGGCTATAGTTACAACTGGGCAACGTATATTGCAAAGGAATTCCTTGAATATGCCCACGACGTGCTGGAGAAAGGTATACCTTTTCACTACTCTTGGTTGATAGTCCTTATCACCCTAGTAGGATGGAAAGAACCTACCGAGGTGCAGTTTGTTACTGTGCCTCCAAACATGCCTGGCGCAGCAAGGTACGCATCTCTCTGGGTGTCACAGGACAAAGCATCCCAGCAGATGGTGAACTATGTGTTTGCCTTTTATATGATGAGTATCTCATATGAGATCGTAAAGACCCCGTGGCTCAGTAATGAGCTATTCTCTCAATATGATGGAGTGGCCAACTTCAGGGCTGACATGCACAATGTCTTCATCCAGGCCTGTGCAGATAAGAAAAAGGCATACTGGAAGTTGCCATACATGATGACCAAAGAGGACATCCTCGCAGTAGTTCAGCAGTGGCCGACTGAATGGTTGAAGGACGCAGGGCCAAAGCCCAACAATCCAATCCCTCCAGTCACCAATGTGGGCGCTGGCCCTAGTCACACACAGCCGAATGACCCACTTGAGGATAGTGAAGAATAGAGTGAGTCGCAGTAGAGTGAAGGCGACCAGGGTGGAGATGACAAAGATGAAGAGGAAGAAGAAGATTCGACCAAAACAGTCTCAGACCCTAACCGGCCAGATAAGCGCAAGTCACCCGAAGCAGAGGAAGTGACCAAAACTCAGTCCTGAAAAAAAACGAAGGCGTCCAAAGACAAGAATATCGACGAAGAACCCACCCTGACAACTGAGGAGCTTGAACAGGTCCTGACGAAATCCACAGAAGTTCTCACCAAGAAATGGTCAGAGTTTGCAGCTACGCACCTTGATGCACTCGCCGACGTAGCTCAGGGAATTTCAGAGCTGAAGGAGTTAGCAGAAAAATCCGCACCTGGTGCTGCAGTAAATAGCACCCCAGTAAGTGCGCAGCTCGACACAAGACAATGGCTAGTTAGAGAAAACAGGGGACAAGTGTCAAGCGCAGCCCTCATAATAATTGACGCAACATCTCGTTCGGAGATGAGCATGATAGTTGGAATATATTACACCAAGATGTCCATGACAGAGTTACACCTTTTCCAATTAGCAATAATGAACGAGATCCAAGCATGGGACAACTACTCACAGATACAATTGGAAAATACCATGAAGAGGAGTGAGAGCTTCAAAGCACAGTTGAAGGAAGCAAAGCGGAGGAAGAGTGACGCAGAATGAAAGCAGGTCACATTGGCACACGTATTGGATGAGGCGTGTCGAAGTATTCCTGACTTTGACATACAGGCTGAGGAAGAACCGGAGCAAATAATTACCAAGCTGAAAGACTACGCACAGCAGAATCACAGTGAAATAGAGAAGCTCAAAGCAGAACATGAGGCTCAGATTGCAGAGCTTCAACTACGCGTCATCTCGAAGAGCCCACTAGAGGTCAGGGAGCAATGTCACCGAGACATTCAGGCTTCGGCAACGAAGATATCTGATCTTGTAGGCAGCACAGCCAAGCTACTAGAGGAAAGCATCGATGCCTAGACAAGACTGCAAGAAAATCCAGAAGTACAAAAGCTGCAGGAAACCATCAAGCAGCGACATGCATAGTTGGACGCAGTAAAAGTGGAAATTAAGACCCTGCCTCCTATGTAGAGAATGCTCAAGGTAAAGCAAAGCAAGGAACTCCAGCAAGAAATTGACTCGTACAGAGCGAAAGCAACACTGCTGGAAAATTCCATGCAGCCCCTTGTTAACGAGGCCTTGGAGTTGAGTACTGCTATGGACAATGAGCTCAAAGTTCTGAAGGAGTATGATGCATTTGCACAGGAAAAGGCTAGCGAAGCGTCAGCAGCAGCATTGCAGGAGTTGGTGGAGAAGGAGCAAGCAACCGACAATATCATGCATGGCCTCAACAAGCAGTTCACTATCTTTTCCAACAAAGTTCTCCCACCAGACAGGAAGCTGAGTGTCCCGGGACGGGACACTGGTGAGTCTTAGGGGCCTGTTGGGGCGCCCACCCTAACGGCCCTTAATTTTGGTAACTCCGCGGTTTTTGTGGAAGCTTGTAAGTGGAGTTGTGGCTCAAAATAGTCTTAGGGGTGTCAGGGTTGAGTCAAATCCCTGTTTTTGTAATTAACCCATGGTTTAAGTCCAGGGTTTAGGGTTCATGGTGCCCATGGTTTTGTAATAAGTGCACTTGTATAAATAAGCACTTTTGTAAAAGAGTCAGGTTAGGCTTTTGATGTAAGATGATTTGATGCGAAGCTAAGGCTAGTTTGGTAAGGAAGGTTAAGTCCCAGCTGTGTGCGTGGATGACCTCTGCAACTATGTGCGCAGAGAGTTTTTGGGTGATTAAGAGGATCTGCAGCTGTGTGCATAGAGATCTGTAGCTAAGTGTGCAGTCTGAGGAATTGAAGGGATCTGCAGCTGAGTGCGTAGATCAGAACTGTGGTTTTTGTAAAGGGTTGAATAAAACACAGTTCTATGGACGTAACCCCTAAACTGGGGGTGAACCATGTTATATCTTGTGTTGTGGTTATTTTGTGTCGTTTCTGTTATGTTCTTTTATGCATTGATAAGTAGAATAACTGATAATTAAGATCACTGCTAAATACTAACTTCACCGTGAATTCCCAGTTAAGGGTTAAGCAAGACACTGTTTTTTTATCTAACTGCGAAGCTATATAGTGATTTTCGAAGATCTGTATTGTATGATCATTATTTATTAAAGGATAAAGGTACAGTAATATCCCTCTTCTGCTTGTAGAAACCTGATTCTGCGGAACCCCATAGCTGTTTTGGGTGAGACTGCAACCTGTTCACAGGTTGTTGCCGAAAGGGCCAACACTGTGGGTCTTTTGTTGGTGCAAAGACAAAAGTATAGAACCCGGGTCTGCCCTAAGCCCAACAGATAGTACCTAATGTGCCCCAGCATCGCCTGAAGCATCTTAACATTTGTCGACGATGGCAAGCTCAAAATGTGCACTATTTTTGTGGGATCAACCAATAATCCTTGCTTGCACACAATGTGACCCAAAAGTATCCCAAATGGTGTGCAAAAAATGCACTTCTTGGAGTTCAATGTGATCTGATGCTTTCAACACCTTTCTAGCATTAGTTGAAGGTTGGACAAATGATCCTTGATTAGACCATACACTGTCCAATCATCCATATATACTTGTAGGAAATTTTGAATTAAATATTTAAATTCCATGACAATAACTCGAGAAAAGATTGCAGGCACATTTTTCAGCCCAAAAGGCATCACCATGTATTGGAAGCAGCCCCACTCAGTGACAAATGTTGTTTTATGTCGATCTTCCTTAGCAATCCTGCCGTGGTGATAACCAGAAAATCCATCGATAAAAGAGTACATTTCCTAACTGCCTACTCCTTCAAGTACTTCATCTGTGAATGGTGTTGGAAAGGGGTCATGCATACATGCATCATTCAGTTTTCTTAAGTCGACATAGATCCGAATTTCACCCATTTTCTTGTCTTGGACCACCATGGGACTGATCCATTATGATTCTTCCACTAGCTCAATGATTGCAGTGTCCAACATCTGGTCAAGTTTAGCCTTGAATATTTCTTTGTATTGCGGATTTAGGCGATACGACCTCTGTCTTACTGTTTTCACATTTGGATTTAACAGAATCTTCATCTCTCCTAGATCACCCAGTATCCCCTTCATTTCTGAGAACTTTGTTGGAAAGAGATCTTGAAATTCATGTAGTAGGTCTGTGATTTTTTCCATGGTATCCTCATCCCAATAGTCCCCAACACTTGCAAATTTTTGGTTCTCTTCCGTCCCAATGTTAACCTTTCTGATCTTTAGCAGCTGAATCATGGGATCAGTCAGTACATTTGGTGCTGCAACATCCCTACTCCCTTCTATCTCCGGAATAGTGATATTCCGTAGCTCATCATCATCTTCAGGTTCACCAGATACGTTATAGCATTCCATCATTGATTGTATGTGGCAATGCATGTGTGGGTCCATGGGATATGCAACCAGTACTACTTTTAATACCACAACGCAAAATAATTTGTAGTGCATTATGGACATCAGGATTGGCATCTGCGAAGCTAAATGTTCATGCAAAGCAAACTCTTAGCTCCTCCCAAGTGGTGATTTCTCTGCGCAACTCTGCTGATACATACCAGGATCTTGGCATTTCATCCAAGGTGTGAATAAAGGCATGGACACATTCATCCTTTGGTCATGATGCCCACAATGTTTGGCATTCCATCAAATGACTGAACGGGTCATTCCATCCATAATACTACCCACCGCGATACACCTCTGTGTTTCCAAAGCGAACGGTCATCAATTGTCAACACTGCACCCATCCAGTAATTGTCTTTTTATGAGTTGCCCACTAGCATGCTGGAGTAGCCTTCAATGCTTCCTCCATTTCCAGTAGTCACTGTGGTTCCAAGAATTTTTCTTCAAATTCCATTAAGAATGCTGAAATTTTAGGAATCCCTTCATAAATCGGTAATTCTACAATCTCAATTGCAACATGGTGCAGTGACTACGTGATCAAACCACACTTCCTAAATGACACCTCATGCATGCGGTTTTGCCAGTTTTCTAGAGCATCCTTAGAATCAGAAGACGCAGAACTAGCACTGCATCAACCAAGTTCTCCATCAGTAGTTGGGTGCATATAATATTCAGAGATGTTGTAGGCATGATCCCATCCCCTGACAAATTCATCCCTTACTGGGTCAATGTATCACCTACCTTCATTGAGATCCATAGGCACGATGACCCTAATGTCTTGGTTTTCAAAAGTCATCATCCGCTTAACCATGCTATCATTGGCCCATCCAATCCCTAGTAGTGTGGGATAGGATCCTTCACCACTAATAACTTCAATCACATCAAATTAGGCATAGCTTTTCTTACCTTCAACGTCCAAAACCAGGTTCGACACACATCCTATTGGTTGCACTTTAGCTTGATTAGCCAGTCGCAATTGCACAGGGGACCAACCGAATGTTGACCTCCCCATCTTCTGCCAGGTTTTCTTTGTTAGGATGTTCACATCAGATCCCAGATCCAAAATGACCGAGTGACTTCATAGTCTCCAATTTGAATATTCATACGGATCTCCTTGCCTGTCTTTTTCTTGTGTAAAAAGTTCACCAGAGAATCCTTTTGTTCCTTACTCGGGCGGTGCAACAAATTTTCAATCTCGGCTAAAGCATATGGATCTCTTACCAGTGATAAGCAAATCTCAAAGAAGTGCTGCAAGGTACCATTCTACCGTGATGGTCCTGCCTCTAGTGAAGAATCAAAAGCGAAAGGAATTTCATAGATAGGTCACTTACCAAGACTTCTTCTGATCGCATACCGGGATCCAAAAAATGTCTCCTTTTTAGTTGTGATATCAAACAATTCCTTCTTCTATCCATCCAGTCGAATCTGTGGGTGGGGCCCATCCTCTCATATTGTGGATCCTACGCAGGTGACAATGACAATGTCAACAACCTCTGTTTTGGGTTCTATTGAGATTGTCGCAACTGTCGACCCCTGATTCTATTTCATCGGTGTATTCTGAGTCATCGATGGATTCTGGTTCAACAGAGGGTTCATCAGTTGATTCATAGTTTGATTCTGGAGTAGAACTTGATTCTAGGTCTAGTTCTACAATTTCTTTTGGTTTTGCAGCTGATTCTGAGTCTGTAGCTGATTCTGGCTCTGCAATTAGGGAACGTTCCCGGCCTGCCATCTTGTGATTAGTTGCAGGCAATTTTTGACAGTATGATTGATTGTTGTACAATATGTACACAAGCACTGCAGGTGTGGACAGTACCTATGGTAGTGCCCAAATACCCCACAATTATAACACTGGACTGATCTGCGACCTCGTCCTCCTCCTCTTCCTTGGAATCCTCCGTGAAATCCTCCCTGCTGGTGATACTAAGGCTGAGCCATATGTTTTGGAAGGGTATTAAGCTACTGCTGAACATAATATGCAGTTTGAACATACTGCGGTTGTGACTGAGGCATCGCCATTTGATTGTACTACGGATGTGACGCAAATTGTGGCTGCGGCTGCGATGGGATAAATTGCATCTACGACAGTGGTGTATACTACGGTTGTGGTCGATAATTTACCACCTGAGGCTATGGTTGTGGTTGATGTACTGCACGATGATCTTTTCCCTTCACCAAGTATGAATCATATGTCCTTTCCTGAAGCAAATCATATGCATGACAGTATTTATCCTCATGCCCCACTGATCTACAAAATGAACAATATAGGTTGGCTAGTTTTGACACTATCTTCTACATGTAGCTACATTCTTCATGTCAGTGTCCATATAATTGACATATACAACACCATGGTACACTGCTGCAACTTAGTTGGTTTGGAACCCCAGATAGTAGATAATTCCAGAAGGTAGGGCATGTATCTTTACCGTGTCCATCTGCGTGACAACGAGTGCACCAAAGATCTTCATGATTCTCTTTCCCTTTCTTAATGTCTTGCAATTGCAACGTCAAGTTTTCTAGTTGTGCCTAAATTTGGTTCATACCACCTACATTCTCTCCAACAGGTGAAGCTTCTAACTTCATCACGATCTCCAAAGCCTCGCTCTATGTCATGATCTTCTGCTACATCAGTGGTTGTTGGATATGAGGTACCAAGTGTTAACCCAAAAAATCCCTCACTAATCTCTCCATGACCTACACCACCCAAGGACACCACTTCAGGACCCTCCATTAGACCCCCACACCCTAAAAAATGCTTAAGGATGAAGAAAAGGGCTTAAAAACCCCAAAAAGGAGCTAAAATTAGGGCTAAAGGGGCTAAAGCCCAGACCAAGGGCTTAAAACCCTAAAACCCCAAAAAAGCTATAAAAGGAGGGTGGGGGGTCACTCTCAAAACACTTCTCCCTTGCATACTGTTATGCTACCCATGGATGCCTTGAGACCCTTTGTCTCTCAAGCCACCCACACTCCCTCTCCTCCATCTCCATTGAGCCATAGCTCCCCCATCCAAGAGAGGTGCTTCTTCAAGCTAGGGCATGGTAGCCCATTCCACCCAAAGAGAAGGTATATCTTGTTATTTGTTGTATTTGTTTAGTAATTTTTTTTTTCTAATCCATGTTTTCATTTGTAGGTTTATTTCCTAACTTGTTTTGCAGGTATTTCGGTTTACTATAGCTTAATTATTGTTTGCAGGTTATTGGAAGCAGAACCCTAACCTTTGTTTGCAGAGGGGTTCTCCATATTTCTCTTTCTGTTCTATTTTATTTCCTGTTCGTTTTTACTGCATTCCATCCAGGAACCTATCCTTCCATCCTATATATGGAAGGTAGCCATTCCTGCCCCTGTAGCAAGGAGAAATCCCTGCTACAGAAATGGCGACCATACCAGGTCGATCCCACAGGATCCCTGGTCCAAATTTTTAAAATTTCAAGTTTTTCAAGTTTTTCCCTAGTTTTTAAAATTTCATGTCAAATTTAGTTTATATCTAGTTTATTTCCAGTTATTAGTGTTTCCAAAGCCTCTGCTAGGCAAATCTGAGTCAGTTTGGCCACAGTACAGGTTTCTGTTGGCTGGATCTGACTCAGGATCATAAAAACCCCAAATTCAGGGCAGGTCGCACTTATTGGGCTTGAAAAGGGGATGAGGGCACACTTAATGGCCTAACAGGCGCGCCCAAAGAGCACTTAATCCCACGAAAGGTGTGACTTCACTCAAAAACACAAACCGCGACTGTCTGTGAAATTTGTGCGACCCCCTCGCCTGTTTCTGAACTTTTTTTGCGACCCCCTCGCTCAATTTGATCAGAAATGTGCAGTCTGTCAATCAGAGGTTCAATTTCAGTTTAATAGGGGTTAAATTTCAGTTTAATAGCGACTGTTAGTGCGGCTCAGCCACCTCTGTCCAGTATACTAGTTTAATTTCAGTTACTGTTTTAATTTCCTGTAATTGGATCAACAAACAAAGTGTAAATTCAAAGTAAATTTTAATGGCTTAATTAAATGAATGTAGCTTAACTAAAATCAACCTAAAACTAACTGTCTTGCTTACCCTTCCTCCTCTACCCAGTCATCACCCTCCAGGGTATTCTGGGATACGACGAAGGGCAAGCTCATATAGACCTAGGCCCTTCATTGAATATTTTTCTAAACCATTAAAACCAAATGACCTGGAAGGTAGAGGGGGTAGAGAAGGAGGGATTCTCACGGCACTAAGCACCCTCCTTGTTGACCAACCTTGCATCCAGGAGGTGACCTGTGGATATACGGATGGGCTTAGTCCCATTGTGTTGAGAGCCCAACTCCTTCTCTTGGTTGAAGAGGAATATTAGTGTGAGGCAGTAATCTAGTTAGGCCATAAAAATTAAGGGTTAAGAACTATATTTGTTTACAAATTTCTGATTATTCATTGCATGCACAACAATATGATGAATTCATAAACCATTTGCAGCTAACAAATACCAGAAAGACAGAAAAACAAATACACCATACCAAGTAATCAACCCAACTCAGTTCATGACGCTGAGAGAGCCTTAAAATTTATCAAATTACACTAAGTACAAAGAAATATGCAGTCTTTGAGGACATAAGTCCTTGACTGCTTCAACTGTGGGAAGTACTTGGGATCTGCCCAAAAACTCATTGTGAGGAGTACCACAGGAACCCCAAAGTAGCTGGTCGCTAAGAGGAATTGCCAAGCGAAACGGGCAACGACCCCTTCCGATTGAGTAGAAACACCTGTGAGGAAAAATCCAAGGACTATCTTCTGGTAGTCTTGGTGGATGAGTGACCACCTACAAACAATAGGAAGCCACTAAAATCGGGGTCCAAACATCATTCCCATCAGTTTGATAAACATTTAACACAATTGATCTGTCACGCTCTTCCTCACGCCTAAGAGGCCAACCACCAGAATTTGGAACACTCAATCGACACCGTTGAAATCGTTCTCAACAATCTCCCACACCATCAGAAGGCCACACAACCTTTTATTTAGATTCAGACCCATATCAGTCTGAACCAGACCTCCATACTGCACCATCAATCCCCATGGCTGGTGCCAACCCGGATCCATTTTCTAGCATAACCATAGCAAGTGGACCCATGTCCACACCACAACCTGTCACCAATAACCCTATAGGTGGCCCAAGCTTATTCATGCAAACTGTCATCAGTCAGTTGCCACCACCTATAGTAACCATCCAAGCTGGCCCACTTGCAACACATGGGGGCAGTGGCCCTTCCACACACACTGCCCCTCCTGCCACATAGGGGGGTAGCGGACCATCCACTTACATTGCCCCTACTGTCATACATGGGGGAAATGTCCTCGCCACTCATACCGTCCCCCCCACAACACTTTGGGGCATTGGCCCATCCATAATGGTGCCACCGCAAGTGCCCCTAGCTGTGCAGATGCATTATGCACCTGCAAATCCCACCACCATCGTAGCTCCATCCCACATCAACCTGGGGAAAAATCTTCCATCCATGGCTCGTCTTAACCTGCCTGATTTGGCTCGGTTAACAAACGACCCCATCTGCCACCAATCTTTCTGGCCACCCATGCCAACTAAGCTACCATCAGACATCCCCAAGTTTGAAGGCAAAGCAGGGGAATGTCCCCAAAACCACATAATGACATTCCATCTATGGTGCTCGTCAAACAACATCGTAGATGATTCCATCAGACTGAGGCTATTCCAATGCACCCTCACAGGTGTTGCGGCCAAATGGTACATTGAGATACCACAAGCCAAGTACCTTGATTTCAACTCCCTAGACTTCATGTTCCTACAGTATTTCCAACTCCCCGTCAGATATGATGAGGGGGTGGATATCCCATTATCCTTCCATCAAAACACTGCCACTCATATAACTAACCATATCCATGAGTGGCGGCGACGCCATAGCCTATGTAAAATCCAACTTGATGACATGATCTTCTTGGATTGGTTTCTTAAGACCTTGCTCCCACCCATAGCAAAGGACGTCGCATCCAAATTTCCCTAATCCGAAGAAGAGGCCATATTGAAAGCTCAACAGTTTGACCTTATCTATGCTTAGTCTGGATACCTGTACATTGTCATCCCATATGCTCCCCGTGTAGGCACCTCTTACTGCGACGCACCGGGGGAATCTCATGCTACGGATGACATCATAGGCATGGTCTCCCAACAGCCACAGCACCATCCGACACCGCCTACCGTTACACCACAACCAAGCAACACTGCTAGTATTGCTTACCAAAACCAAACTCCGGACTATGCTAGAATGATGTCCCAGTATGGAGCAACAACTTCCTATGCACAGCCTGCTCCACCACAGCAGGCTCAAGCCATGGCTTGGCCAACACAGTAGTACGTGGGGGAAATTCCCACATTTGTGGCACCGCCACCCCCACAAATCTACTATCCACCACCAGTGCAAGCAGTTCAAGCCCCCGCCCCTGCTCCACCC
>LPNX010426506.1:43428-64879 GCA_001517045.1 Pseudotsuga menziesii | reverse complement strand
TGTGTTACAGCTCCATATTCAGTCTCCATTGTTGATAATTTTGCATGATCAATTATTAATTGTTGTGGGTGAAATTAATCTACTGCAGGCCTGAATTTCTACACCCGCTCCATTGGGACAAGTGTTTGCACAGCAAAATCCTCCCAACCAGCCTAGCCCCAACAATAAACAAGGGAAAGCTAGAAATAATCAGCCCTAGAACCAAGCCAATAAATAACCATAGGGAGGTGGTCAACAACCAAACCCTCCCAACAATGCCGCAGTAAACCGACCCGCCGAAAACCCCCCATGAAAAAATGCACCAAGACGCAATGCCCCGTTGTGCACAAACCAACCGTGCAAACTCTGTGATGTTTATGGGCACTACACATTCGAGTGTCCCCTCATGGGTCATGCTAAGTAGGCCATTCAAAACGAGGCCCAACAGGCTACCAACGCTGCCAATCAAGCCCAGCCCAACCCGACACCATAAGGACCTCCCCTCATGGTGCTTCAAAACCCACTACCAGTCTAAGGGTTGGTGGCAACCTATTGGCCAGGAAATATGACCTATAGGGTTTTGTGGCCAACTACTGAAAAACATCCCACACACTTGACTTACTGCAATCTTGTATGTGTTTGGTATAACTATTTTTCATAGGTTAACGGCCCTGCTGCCTGTAAAAAATGCTCTCAAGGTAGAGAGTCTCTTGGGAGTGTAGATGGTAAATTCTACTTAATCAAATATTCACTCAAATAAAAAAGATCTAATTAAAATGACTAACTAATGCTAATAAATACCTTAAACTAAAACATAAAATAATAGTAGCTCCTAATCCTGCTCTATAATGACCTAAGATGCAATATAACTATCCCAAATTGGGAGCTGAAATTAATAATATGATAACAAGTTTTATTTAAAAAAAAAATGATCTATGATCCTGCAATGTTAGGAAAGCGTACTCTCAGCAGAGACAGATCTAATTCAACTTACAATAAAACAACATTTTATCATAAATTATTTTGAAAATGAAACAAAACTCATAATCGAAATAAATTTAACATAATATTGAAGCATGGAAAATACACTCAGGTACTAACGTTGAAATGAATAAAGTTCAACTCACACAGTCAGTACTTTGTATAAAATCATATCATTATCAACTGAAGAAAAGAAACATGAAGAAGTTCACTTACTTTTCTACATGACAACTAATCATCCATACTTCAACACTAAGTATTTTGTTCAGAATCCATTAACAAAAGTATTTTCACATATAATATAAAGATACATACATATGAAAAGGAAATTCAACACAGGAAAAACATCATTAAGACAACATGATAATAAGTGATAGACTTAGCTAATGTCTTTAATATGTCTATAAAATATAGTAATCCTAAGAAATAGTTCTAAAGGAACAAAAATATACAGAATAATAGTAAGTGCTATATTATATTTGTTCATCACAAGTTCCAGGATTCCAACCATTTGCTTCAGTTCAGAAGTTGCTTATAAAGAAATTAAAAGACTACAACTGACTAACTAGAAATCCTATTTCTCAGGAAAAATCTCAATCGTATCCAAATATGGTGTAACCATGACCAGATTCATAGGCACGTTGTTACAAAATCATCTGGAGAGAAAGATACTCCAAGAGGTTAACTTACTGGAGAAAATCCAGTGTTATACTCTCCCAATCATACTAACACCATAATGGATAATCCATGCCAACATAAGCTTAGAAATAGGAATGAAGTAATCACTGAGCATCAAATCAGTTGTAAATTCTGAACATTCCTCATTGAGTAGCCACATACAGTCAAAAGACACGAAGGTAGACCAACATCCAGTTTTATCCCAACAGTTTCTTTGACACCTGTAAATATTAACAAAAAGTTGTTTAGCAAAATTTAATGATGATCAATTAAGCATGAGCGAGATATCTGCAGAATTTTAATTCTGTAGATATCTCAATTTAATCATTTAGACCATGAATTGAAAACCAAAAATGACGAACCCAAAATATCACTAACCTTTAAGATCTATCCAAAATCCTCTGTAGGCATAATGTAAGATACAAAAGACAAAATTTAGAAGTCACTGGAAAACAAAATATCAGGTTTGTAAGGCCGACTCGACTGAGAATCGAATAGGTACATTTCTCCTAGCTTCATTTAGTTTAGCTCTGAACCTGACAGCCATGGTCCTGTTAATCCTATTCTGTCTTTTCAATCTTTGATTCTTTAACAAAATCCTTTTAATTATTTCTTTGCATCTCAGCTTTTTTTCTCTTAACACATCCCATTTCTCAACCTAGGTGATCAATTCAGCTTTTAAAGCTTTAATTTCTTCCAGGGAAATTGTTTGAATAACTCGTGATTCTTTTAAATCTGTTTGCAGGGAAGAAATCAATTGGGCATGAGGATTTGGATCAGTTTGGTCCTTTGACTCTCTTTTCAAATTTATTCGGGCTTCTTCAGTTAAGTAAGGATTTTTGTTAATTTCTTGGTCACCCTCACGATTCTCATGCCGACTGTCAACAATCTTGTTTGCAGAGATAGAAACATATTTAAGATCTAGCACAGATGGGCCTATGGGAGCTGGATGTGGTTAAATTTCTGAAGAGTCACTCACCTCAATAACTGAGATATCCCCAACACTCAAATTCCTCCTGGCAAGCAGAGCGGCTGTCATACTGCGTGCGGTTCTTCGTATAGACGAATTGCTCATAGCATGGCTAGCCTGATCTTCAGCCTCTGTTTGTTTCATATCAACCTGTGCATGAGAAGAATTCTTGTTTTGACAGGTTATAGGAATTGAGGGTTTCCTTCCTCAACCTCAAGAATTATTTGCAGCAGTTTCAACACCAGTTTCCACCTCAATTTTTACATCATCAAGGCTTAGGTTTTGGTCTGGCTGAAACCCTTCATCCCCCAAATAATATTGAGAACCAGAGTCCTCGATTTCTAGCTCATATTCTTCATTGTTTACCCACCTACGTCGAACCCTAGGCCTCTGTTTGGGCCATTCCTCGTTAACCCCAAACCCATTTCTCACAAGGAAAGAATCCTAGGTCTGACCTAGTTCTTCCAACCGACTGGACACAAGAATTTTAATTAACCCATGGTGGAATAAACTCCTATTTTTGTCCCCAACATTAGACTGATAAGTGGATGCCATTTTATGCAAACCATTCAAAAAGAAAAAGGGCATATTGATAGGGTACCCGTTAAATATCAACAATAGCCGAAGGTGATAAAATTGCGTCCGAGACAGCCTACCTTCGCAAGTTACATACCTGATGATTAGCTCTAGAAGAGCCCTCCATTTCTTCATTAATAAATGGGAGGGAAATCCAGATTTGAACTTGGTTTGTCGATGAGCAAGGGTAAGAAACCCTTTCCACTGGTCACTCTTAATATGCTTTCCTTTATACCACTTCTCACCAGTTTGTGGCAAGCAAATTGCTCGAGAAATGAATTTCTCAAACAGCTTGATTTCAACATGTCCCACATGTGCATGAACCCCATCGAATGACTCTGCAAATGCCTTAGATATTGCCATATTAAAACCAGAAAACTTTCAAAGAAAATCCAACCATCCAAACCTTGACACGACCTCTCTACACTCGGGAGCAGCATACATATATTCGTCACCAATAAGTTTGAACCTAGACACTGGAGCCATGGCAGCAGATACACAAACCTCTAGGTTTTTCAAAACACAGGTTACAAGATGCAATCGATTTATCAACAGTATAGGCATTACCAACAATATTTTGAAATACCCTATTTTATCAAAACCCTGAAGACCTTCCTGTAAGTTCATCATAACGTGAATTGGCAGAGACAAGAGGTTTCGAAAACAACTTACCAAAACATAATGAGCCGTAGGAGAGTCACACAGTCGAGTTATTGCAAGTGATGTTTGCATGATTAAGGATTGACAGATAGCAACCGTCAAACGACACGACTACCAAAACCTTATTTCCACCATTACTTCAACATTCATTGTGATTTCATAACGTGTTGATAATGGAGGTTAATTCATCATTTTTTAACACATGACTAAATAATTTCCAAAAACCTTAATCCTTCATTTATCGAATACAATCATAATAATGTGATCACCTTAGCATATAATCAATACATTAAGGTAAAGGTTAAAACTAGTCAGAGAATAATATGATAATGTGACCAAACTAATGTCAAAAACCTAGAAAGTGACTTTAGACCTTCATCACAAACTCTGACACCAACCTATTTTAGAAATATGAATTTGAAATAAGCGATGAGCATATAGTATAGTAGGGTTCATGAAGATCACATTAAATTCACCTTAAAACTTATGACAACTAAGATAAGATAAATAATTCAGAAGTGACAAAGCTTTATCAAATTTTCCATATGAATCAGACAATAACAGTTATCACATCATGCAGTAACTAGTTTGAATTAATAATTTATAAATTCATTTGATTTTAATCAAACATGAGTGATGAGTGGAAGAATAGGAGCTACTAATCTTCTGTAATTATAGTCCTCCTAATGATTGATAGAAATGAAGAATAAAGATCATAAGAGTCAAATTTTGCTATTACTGATGTTCAAACCATCCGAATCAATTAGTCAAGTAAGTTTCTATCAGGAGTGCCTTAAGAATCAAAGATTCTTAGTGCCCTCCTAAGATATCAATGATGAGTTTTTTTTATCCAGACAAAAAGAGCCAATATTGTTTGAAAATTATCAATCTTCAAATTACTTGTGTTAAAAAAATGCTCCGAAGGGTGTTGCATGCCAACAATTGGCGACATGCTGGGACCGAACCAGTTATCTCTTTAAGAAAACACCATTCAAGATTCATATAATCACAAATGATGTCATCAAATATTGAATCTCTGCCTAAGTGATTCAAATTCAAAACCATATGAACATGTGACTGGACCTCAACATATTTCTATAACAACCCTATGACTGTCATCTGAGTGTTTTGATCCTAATCAGACTTAGGAAAAAGCAAGATGACTTAATTCCAATGTAGATCCACAAGGTAAAAAATAGGTTAACCAATACCCGTATAGATATGGCTTCTCAAGAACATCAGTTGGTTTTCCCCCACATTAAAGAAACACATCAGACAATACTCCTTTTTTTTTCTCTTTATTATTATTATTATTTTTCTTGTTAGTATATATACAAATCATATTCACAGAGACAAACATGAAAAGAATCAATCAGAAACACTATCTTAGCTTGGTGACCAAATAGATGGCCTTATTCACCAACCCTACTAGAAACTGATCAGGCTAGCTCATGATGAGACTTCCTGTCTCTGAGTTACTAAACCGAGAGTCGCTGTCATTGGATTCGTAACTAAATTTTGACAACATCATTCCAATAGAATTTATGATCATAAGCAGACCGGCTCGTGATGATACCTCCTGTCTTCTGATAATACTTTTCATGTTCACCTAATTTCAAGAGTATTATCCTAGTCAAATGACCAGGTGTATTCCCAAAATGGGGGGAAGGAAACCATAGACTTCTCAAGAGTGCTTAGAGATAACCAGATATCTTCAACAAGTTTTTGAGCTTAGCAAACATCTATTGAAATCAGTAAATAAATTACCCGAAGTACTTGATCTGTAAGAAGACACTCAAAGACAACAATCAAGGACTGCTGACAGCAAAATTGTGGAGGCTAAAATTGCCACAAATCTGGAAACAAATCACTTATTAGAGATCCGATACTCCCTGTCATCATCAATGACTACAGTATGGTATGCATTTCAATCATCAGGTTCTAAGTCCGTGCAGAATGCTTCATGTTGAATCTTGTGATTGAATAAAAGAGATGCTTTTAAAATAAAAATAAAAAATTCACAGAGGCAAAACACAAGCTTATGTACAGTAAATGATCTAAAGAGTTGGATTATTTTCATAACCTATCACCTAGAATTGTGAATAAGCATTATGATGGTGATAATAACGAAAATAATTAGTAAGTATAAGATCGAAAATTCCAACTAGAAATCAACATAAACTACAAAACTATGTACAAAAATATACACAGATGGAAATATACAATGGAAAGATTCGATGATGTGCAATTATTGAAAGTACTTTTTAAGGGCATGCCCATTTACCGGAAGGGTATCGAGCTGTCCTTGTAAATTATTTAAACAAAAGGTATTTGGACTAAGCTTTTCTGCTATAACATATGGGCCTAACCAAAGACGTTGAAATTTGGTATGTTCCCCTTTATCCTCATGTGCTTTGTCCCATCTCAAAACTAGATCATCTACTTGCAATTCTCGATTCGAGGATGAGCCACGATCGAACCATGCCTTAATAATTTGCTGGTGTTTCACAAAGTGTTTCTTGGCATTTTCTCTTTCTTCTTCCAACTTCAACAGTATTATTTCTTCGATGGCTGAACATTCAGTCTCTTGTACAGCTCGTGCAAGATGTAAGGTAGGTAAAAACAGGTTTGGAGGAAAAATATCATCTACTCCATATACCAAAAAGAAGGGAGAATTACCAATAGATGATTTTGGAGTGACCCTATCAGCCCACAAATCCTGATGAAGGACAGTATGTCAGTTCCTGTGATTTTCAGCTATGGATCTTTTCAAAATTTTCAGCAAATTCTTATTTGTGGATTCAGCAAGGCCATTGCCTTGTGGATAGTAGTTTGCTGAATATCTAATCCTAATTCCATTTTCTAGAGCAAATTCAGTCAATTCTCCAGAAGAAAAATAAGATGCATTATCAAATACAAGAGTTTCAGGCACTCCAAATCTAATGATTATGTTAGTTTCAAGGAAATGCAATACTTGATTCGTATTAACCACTCGTAGGGGTTCAGCTTCAGACCATCGAGTAAAATAATCGGTAGCAGTTATAATATACTTATGCTAAAGGGAGGATGATGGATTTATTGGTCCAACAATATCAATTCCCCATTGTTGAAAAGGCCTGTCCACCATCACAGGTTGCAAAGGAAAAGCTGTTTTTTTTTAACTCTGCCAGCTGCGGTCTGACAATCCTGGCACCTTCTAACGAAAGCATGAGCATCTTTAAACAAAGTTGGCCAAAAATATCCTGCACTCAGAATTTTATGAGCAGTAGTATCACCACCAAAGTGGCCACCCGCGGGCCCATCATGCAGTTATGTTAAAACTAAATCAGATTCTTCCTTCTCTAGACAACGAAGCAAAACTCCATCTGCATTTTTCCTGAAAAGCACATTATTTACCAATTGACATGGTGCTGATTTTAATCTCACTGCTCTTTTATTTTTTGGATCTAAATGATCTAGGGCAGTGCCAGTTTCCAAATAGATTCGAATGTCAGTATACCATGAGCTAACAAGATCTGGGATAAAACATATTTCTTTCTGCAATAAAACATCCTCTAAAGGCATGTCATTCTGGTCAACAGGGAGATGTGCTGATTCAGTAGCTAGCTTACACAATCCCAAACCTTGTATGACCTAAGAGGGTTTAATCTCTAGATCATATTCCTGAAGAGAAGCCATCCAATGTGCTCTTTTTTTTCCAAGGTCCTTTTGTAACAACAAATTTCTTACAGCACTAAATGGAACAATTACCTTGGTTTTTGACTTAAGGAGATAAGGGCGGAAATGTTTTACTGCTTTAAACACATCAATAGCCTATTTATCCACTTCGTGATAATTTAGTTCAGCTCCCTTTAAATTTGAGCTCATGAAGGATATAGGTACTTCATCCTCCTGCTGATTCTTCTGAGTAAGAACAACTGCATAAGATATGTCAGATGCAAAAGTATAGAGAATAAAATCTTTCTTAAAATCAGGACTCACAAGTGTGGGTGCCTTAGCTATGGCTTCTCTAATCTTGATAAATGACTACTTTTCTCTATCCCCCCATGAAAAAATACTATCTTTTTTAATCATATTTTTTAGTGGACAGACGATTTCAGAAAAACTTGGAACAAATCTCCTTACGAAATTTATCTTTCCTAAGAAGGATTGCATGAATTTATTGGTAGCAGGAAAAGGAAACTTAGAGATGGCTTCTTTTCTCTCTGGATCAATCATGATCCCTTCTTTTGACACCACAAACCCTAGAAAAATACCCTCGGTTACTGCAAATATTGAATTTTTGGGGTTTAGGGAAATACCAAATTTCCTATAGCGTTCAATTACTTTTCGTAAGTGTGAGATGTGATTGGACCTGTTTTTTGAAAATACAGTAACATCATCCAAATAGACAATGAAAAAATGGTTTATCAGACCTCTGAAAGTAGCGTCCATTTCCCTTTGGAATGTAGCCTCAGTGTTTATCAAGCTGAAAGGAATCTTCCTGTAGGCATAAGTTCCCCAGGGTATCCTAAAAGTTGTTTTCAACTGATTTACAGGGGAAACAAGAACTTGGTTGTACCCAGAGAAACCATCTAATAAAGACAACATCTAAGCACCTAACACCTTTTGAAGGATTTGCTCCATGGACGGAACAAGGTAGTTGTCCTTTTCTGATGATCGGTTTAGGTTTCAGAAATCCACACATAGATGAATATCTCCATTCTTCTTCCTAATGGGAACAAGGTTAGCCACCCATTGTGTATGGCGTACATGAAATATGATCTGGGTAGTAAGCAGTTTATTCAATTCTTTTTTCACTGCTGGTTCTAGGGCAGCGTGCATTTTCCTTAATTTCTGCTGGAATGGTTTTGACTGAGGCTTCATGGGGATCACATGTTGTATGATCTGGGTGTAAAAAGTTTTTAGGTCATCATAAGACCATGCAAACATATTTTTGAATTCACCAAATAGCTTTAGGAAGGCCAATTTTTCATTTGAAGTGTAGTCTGATCCTAAGTTGATATTTTGAAGATTCGATTCTGTGCCCAAATTAATGGTTTCATAACGCATGTTAGACTTGTTTGTCTTGCAATTAGGCACTCCTTTGAATTTATCATGCAAATCATAAAAATTTTCGAGCCTAAGAACTGACACAGGGATTGAATTTACCTGTTCGAAAGACTTATCAATGGGATGAGGCAGATGAATTACCAAAAAATTATGTAGATCCTCATCATGTGTAATTTCATTGATTGCTGATTCTTGAAAAGCCTCTTCCCCTGTTAAGAAAGAAATAATCTGTGAATCATCATTAAAGACCCGCTAGTTAGTGATATTATCTGGAATGGACGGTCTAAATAATAAGTCAATAGAAAAAGAATTAGGGGAAAAATTTTCAGTGGGAATAAGTCGTGAGGCTACGTTTGCTAACAAATCAGCTTCCTGATTCTGAAAACGAGGGATGGATTCAATATTAAAAGCATCAAGTGCTGAAATCAAATTCCATACCTCCCTTTGGTAACTTTGCAGGTGATTAGATAAACAATGAATGGAATTATAGACCTGTCTAACAATTATTTCAGAATCGCCAAATGCAATCAAAACTTTAACTTTTAAGTCTAATGCCTTCTTGAGTCCTTGTATAAGGGATTCATATTCAGCTGTGTTGTTTGTGCAAATAAATTCTAGTCTACAAGATAGTATGAATTTGTTTCCTACAGGGTCTAGGAGTGTTGGAGCAGGGCCCTGTAGCTACAGGAAAAGATGCTATATCGGAAGAAGAAGTCAAAGGAAACAGTACCCAAGCGGTCGAGAAGAGAGAGCTCAACCACTGCACTTAAGGAAACGACGAAGACAGGAGGGCTCAGCTACCCTCATAAAGGAAAAGGAGTAGCAGGCCAAGGTATTGAAGACAAAGGACAGAAGAGGACTGTACAGGAAGCTGCACCCATACCCACGATCAGTGCAGGGAAGCATGGAAGACTGCAGAAAGCTGTGGTGTGACGGTAAGCGGCAGCCCACAGTACAGATGCATCGACTGTCACAGTTAGGGTTTTTGGGTTACTATTGGGAAAGGCACACAGTGTTGTAACAGGGCGAGACTTTCAGGATGCCTATATAAGCATGTATTTTGTATTGTAAAAGGTTAGGTAGTCAGATAGTTGGTTGGTCAGTTAGTTAGTTAGTTAGACAGAGAGACAGATAGACAATTAGCTAGTAGTCAGTTAGCTGTTCTTTGAGTCAAGCTCTGGTTCTGCTCTTCAGTCTGTAGTTATCTTACTGTAAATAGTAGCTGGATCCTTGAGCATGAATGTAACAATCCATAGGGATTGAAAATCTGCAGGGATTGAGAGAGAGAGAGGAAGAGTATATTGTAAGAAGGCAATATAAGAAGAAGAGGAGATCTAAGAGAGAAGGGCTCCCGGTTGTGTGTGTGGAGTTTCCCAGAAGATCAGGCTGCATAATAGGTTGCAGTGGAACTGTGTTTACTCCCTCAAGATATAAGATAAAAACCAGTTCCTGTGGACGTAGCTTCTCCCCTGGAGGTGAACCATGTAAAACATGTGTGTTGTGCGACTGTTCTTGTGATTGTGTTTTACCTGTTTGTTATCTGTTATTTGTTACATGAATGTTGCTTATCAGTGATGAATGTACTTATGTTATGCTTCAGTTATAGCACATAAAAGGTTAAAAGTAAGTTAAATGTATCGAGTAGCATGTGTATGAGTTTACCAATGCTTGATTCATAATAGTTGATAGTTACAGCGTAAAGTGACTCTGGTATATGAGTTCCGTGAGTTCAATATAGTTGATGTTAGAGTGTTAAATGGAAGATTTTAAGTGAGTGGTTTAACACCCTGGTGAATACTAACAGAGTCATTAGACCAAGAAGGAGGTTGCAGGACCTTGAGAGTTGATACGCATATTGAGCCTCATTATAGGACATATTACAGCATAGAAAGGCAATATCGCATCGTCTGGGGAGCTTCAATGTGAGATATCGATGGAAAGGAGCTCAGCAGAAGATTAAGTTTGCGCATCACCAGAGAAGATGCAATGCGATAAGAGTTCGCTCCCTACCAGAGCCAATTAGAAGGAGGGATCGTCCTCGCAGAGAGATCTCGCTGGCAAAGAAGAGTCGCGAGACCCTAGGATGCTACATAAATAGGTTGAAGACACCTAATTCGTCAGCCACCCCATTTAATATCACTTCGGGTGAGACTTCAGGCTGCTCTGCGGTCTGTCATCGAAAGGGCCAGTGAGATAGGGGTTTTGTTGGTACAGTAAAGTAAACCCGGGTCTACCCAGAAAGAACCAACAAGGAGCATGCAACCTACTCCTGCACCTTCATTGGATCAGGATCCATCAAAATATAGATGCCAAGGCTTATCAATAAGACTATTTACATCATTTACAATATTCACATTATTTACCAGACTAGGGACAACTTCCTGAAAATCACAGCGCATAATTTCTGATTTATTTACAGAATTGGTAAATGCAGATTTAAGTGCAGGAAAACTCCCTAAATCAAAATCATACCCATAGTTTCCTAAAATAGAATCACTGAATAGAACTGGTTCATTGGGAGCATTTATTTCAGTCACCATGTGTTTCATGTACCTTTCTCTGTCAATTCTAATCTGATTTGGACGCCCATTTTTAGGCAACCACAAATGTGACCAATCAGTTGAAAAATATCCTTTTAAGGCTTGAGACTAGTCATAGCTTAAAAATAGCCCATAGACATCTGGTATGTCTACTACCACTATGTCAATGACCTGGAAGATTTGTGGATTGGTAGCCATCATAATCATTACTGCTTTTAATTCTCCTATAATTTTTACCTTGGATCGATCTAGTTGGCTGATTTGGATTTCACAAGGAGTGGGCTTGGCATTCAGCTTCTTACAAATTGAGTAAGGCATAACATTTGATGAAGCCCCAGAATCTATCATATAGTTATGAACATTCCGGTTGAAAATTTCAAACGTTAGCAAAAAAGGTGGAGTTGTAGATTTGGAATTCTTACCTATGAGCGAATCTTTATCAGCAGCTATTTTGACATTACTGTTATAACCTACCGCTGTTTTACTAGTTGTAGGATCAAGGTTATTAACTGAAGGTACAGAGGGTTGATTCTTTGTTTTAATGGTTGATGAATTTGATAAATTAGAGAGTATCGAACCATCGGGCATGGGATAAATTTTCAATAGATCAAACATGCTAATATTAGCCCTCTGTTTCTTAAGATCTTCTATGATGTCATATTGTAGGTCTACACCTTGAGTGACAGGCTGCTGATTTGAATTTTGAGGACTATTCTTAGGTGTTGATGATGGTTGCGGATCTACATGCCCTTTACTTCTAGTGTTATGGGTATGCTGGTTTACAAATACAGAATAGTCACTAGACTCTCCTTCTTTGACTGAACTATCCTAGAAATGGCAATTAAGCGGAAGAGGATCTTTGGAAGTTTCCTCTTCGGTTTCAGGCATAATGTAATATACAAAATACAAAATTTAGAAGTCACTGGAAAACAAAATATCAGGTTTGTAAAGCTGACTCAACTGAGAATCGAATAGGTACATTTCTCCTAGATTCATTCAGTTTAGCTCTGAACCTGACAGCCATGGTCCTGTTAATCCTATTCTGTCTTTTCAATCTTTGATTCTTTAACAAAATCCTTTTAATTATTTCTTTTCATCTCAACTTTTTTCCTCTTAACACATCCCATTTCTCAACCTAGGTGATCAATTCAGCTTTTAAAGCTTTAATTTCTTCCAGGGAAATTGTTTGAATAACTTGTGCTTCTTTTAAATCTGTTTGCAGGGAAGAAATCAATTGGGCATGAGGATTTGGATCAGTTTGGTCCTTCGACTCTCTTTTCAAATTTATTCGGGCTTCTTCGGTTAAGTAAGGATTTCTGTCAATTTCTTGGTCACCCTCACGATTCTCATGCTGACTGTCAACAATCTTGTTTGCAGAGATAGAAACATATTTAATATCTAGCACAGATGGGCCTATGGGAGCTGGATGTGGTCAAACGTCTGAAGAGTCACTCACCTCAATAATTAAGATATCCCCAACACTCAAATTCCTCCTAGAAAGCAGAGCGATTGTCATACTATGTGTGGTTCTTCATATAGCCAAATTGCTCATAGCACAGCTAGTCTGATCTTCAGCTTCTGTTTGTTTCATATCAACCTATGCATGAGAATAATTCTTGTTTTGACAGGTTATAGGAATTGAGGGTTTCCTTCCTCGACCTCGAGAATTATTTGCAGGAGTTTCAACACCAGTTTCCACCTCAATTTTTACATCATCAAGACTTAGGGTTTGGTCAGGCTGAAACCCTTCACCCCCTAAATCATCCTGAGAACCAGAGTCCTCGATTTCAAGTTTAGCTTCTTCATTGTTTACCCACCTACGTCGAACCCTAGGCCTCTGTTTGGGCCATTCCTCATTAACCCCAAACCCATTTCTCACAAGGAAAGAATCCCAGGTCCGACCTAGTTCTTCCAACCGACTAGACACAAGAATTTTAATTAACCCATGGTGGAATAAACTCCTATTTTTTTCCCAAACATTAGATTGATAAGTGGATGCCATTTTATGCAAACTGTTCAAAAAGAAAAAGGGCATATTGACAGGGTCCCCTTAAATATCAACAATAGCCAAAGGTGATAAAATTGCGTCTGAGACAGCCTAGCTTCGCAAGTTACATACCTGATGATTAGCTCCAGAAGAGCCCTCCATTTCTTCATTAATAACCGGGAGGGGAAGCTATATTTGAACTTCATTTGTCGATGAGAAGGGGTAAGAAACCCTTTCCACTGGTCACTTTCAATATGCTTTCCTTTTTACCACTTCTCACTAGTTTGTGGCAAGCAAATTGCTCAGGAAATGAATTTATCAGACAGCATGATTTCAACATTTCCCACATGTGCACGAACCCCATCAAATGACTCTACGAATGCCTTAGATACTTCCATATTAAAACCAAAAAAATTTCGAAGAAACTCCAACCATCCAAACCTTGACACGACCTCTCTACACTCGGGAGCAGCATACAGATATTCGTCACCAATAAGTTCGAACCTAGACACTGGAGCCATGGCAGCAGATACACAAACCTCTAGGGTTTTCGAAACACAGGTTACAAGATGCAATCAATTTATCAACAGTATAGGCATTACCAACAATATTCCAAAATGCCCTATTTTATCAAAACCCTGAAAACCTTTATGTAAGTTCATCATAACGTGAATTGGCAGAGACAAGAGGTTTCGTAAACAACTTACCAATACATAATGAGCCGTAGGAGAGTCACACAGGTGAGTTATTGCAAGTGATGTTTGCATGATTAAGGATTGACAGATAGCAACCGTCAAACGACATGACTACCAAAACCTTAGTTCCACCATTACTTCAACATTCATTGTGATTTCATAACGTGTTAATAATAGAGGTTAATTCATCATTTTTTAACACATGACTAAATAATTTCCAAAAACCTTAATCCTTCATTTATCGAATACAATCATAATAATGTGATCACCTTAGCATATAATCAATACCTTAAGGTAAAGGTTAAAACTGATCAGAGAATAATATGATAATGTGACCAAACCAATGTCAAAAACCTAGAAAGTGACTTTAGACCTTCATCACAAACTCTGACACCAACCTATTTCAGAAATATGAATTTGAAATAAGCGATGAGCATATAGTATAGTAGGGTTCATGAAGATCACATTAAATTCACCTTAAAACTTATGACAACTAAGATAAGATAAATAATTCAAAAGTGACGAAGCTTTACCAAATTTTCGATATGAATCAGACAATAACAGTTATCACATCATGCAGTAACTAGTTTGAATTAATAATTTTAAAATTCATTTGATTTTAATCAAACATGAGTGATGAGTGGAAAAAATAGGAGCTACTAATCTTCTGTAATTATAGTCCTCCTGATAATTGACAGAAATGAAGAATTAAGATCATAAGAGTCAAATTTTGCTATTACTAATGTTCAACCCATCCGAATCAATTAGTCAAGTAAGTTTCTGCCAGGAGTGCCTTAAGAATCAAAGATTCTTAGGGCCCTCCTAAGATATCAATGATGAGTTTTTTTTATCCAGACAAAAAGAGCCAATATTGTTTGAAAATTATCAATCTTCAAATTACTTATGTTAAAACAATGCTCCGAAGGGTGTTTCCTATCAACACAACCACAACCCCTCCCCAACCCAATCCCAACACTCTGGGGGTACCTCCTACAGCTGAAACAGGTATTCACCACCTGCTAGCCATGACGAATGAAGAGGTCAACTTGCAAACCAGACAGAATTAGTACGGTACCACCACCGAACCCACTGACACATCAGCGGCATTAACATCCAAAATAGTCAACCTACCTCTTCAGTTAACCCCATTTTCTTGCCCCCCGCATGTAGGATTGCCAATAATGCCACGGCTAGAGCTGCAGTTAGCTATAGCATTGTGGATGATTTGGCCCAAATGTCAACCTCCATGTCCACTCTTGAGGTACTTAAAACATGCCCAATGCAGCGAAAAGCCTTACTAGCCGCCCTTGGGGCAGTGGACCCCTCTAAATCCAAGTTGATCACATTCGACACAGAGAATAGGGAACCATGCATGCCATCGACCATCGCCTTTCAAATCCTGGTGTCCAGCCGGAATTTGGTTGTGCATTGGTGCATAGTGGATGGGGGGGCATCCACGTGCGTTATGTCTACCTTGGTTTGGAAAAAACTTGGATCACCAATTTTTCAACCATCCTCCATAACTCTGTGGGCTTATGATGGACATCCCACTAAATCCTAAGGAATCCTCCCCCATGTTCCCATCACATTAACCAAGAAGACAGTGCTGATCGACATAGAGGTCGTCAACACTCAACTGGACTATAACCTTCTCCTTGGAAGAAGTTATTGTATGCCATGAGAGCGGTCACATCAACTGTATTTTGTCTCATGATGTTCCCCCACGAAGGGAAGATTGTGATGATTGATCAACTCACTTATCATGACCCACAAGGGTTAACTGCACCCACCAATGTTATCCCTACCATCACCACCATTGAGTCGCAAAGGACAACGATACATGCCAATGTCATCCCTGCAATCAACACCATGGTTGAAAACACACCAGCCTCCCCATTGTTGAATGTGGGCCCTGGGTTGTTTGCTGATACCACCATGATGACTCCTTTCCCATTAGTGTCACCACCACCGACACAAAATGAAACTGTATACTTGTGCATGGTCTCATCAAGCACCGTTGCACCCAAACAACAACCGCAGTCGCAGCCCCAACCACAACCACAACATCGTCTGTAGCCACAACATCACCCGTAGTAGCAACATTACACACAGCCACAACCACAACCGCATCCCCACATGCAACCAGCAGGGAGTTATCTGTGCTCATCTCCAGTCCATACGATTCCCTTCCTTTTTCCCCCACCTGGGGTCATGAGCAAACCAGTAATGGCCACCTTAAGCCTACCCAACTTTACATTGGGAATCCCGGTATGGCATCTTGATCCACCAACTCAACCAGTAATGCCCCAGGTTATTTTAACCCTGGTGCAACCCATCGCGGTCGATTCTCACCCTCCACCCGGTCTGCAAAATCCAACCCTCGCACCTGCAACTGCACCACCCCAACCCAAAAGAGCCAGGGGAAAGAATGCCAAAGCCACCGCAGAGCCACGATAAGTCCCACCTTGCACCGTCTGCGAACAACAGGGCCACCCAACTCAGAGTTTCCCTGAAATCCCAATGATCCGTGTGCATTTAGATGCCATGGATACAAACAAGAACATACCCATGGTTGAACTCCCAACCGCACTGATAGTCAAGAACAAGGCATTGAGAACAAACCATGCTTGTGCCCTTTGCGGCTTGTATGGCCATTACTCTCACCATTGCCAAGACTTGCCTGAATTTTGAATGGCTCTAGCTGACCTCCATCAACATTCCCTCAAGTCTGAGATCACCTTGATCGAAGAAGTCCACCCCCCACCGCCTTCTTCAGACACCATGTCCATTGACATGATGTCCAGTTCAACTAACCCGCTTATCTCCACCTCCAACGACGGTCCATCAGACCTATCTCTTCGTTGCTTCAGCAATGATGAGGAGATACTTGAAGCTCTGACCGCCCCATAATACCCATGGCATAAGATGCACCATCATTCGTTCTTCCTCCCTGAATAACTTGTTTCGTAGTCTGACCAGTTTTCCATGGAGACCAAAGATTTCATCCATGGGAAGGTCAACTGGTTCAAGAACCCAATCCCAGTACAAGATGCCTTTGAAGAAGGGAATATGGAGAACATTTTTCCAACCATTAAAATCGACATCTCAACCAATTCTGAGATTGTTGAAGAAATCATGCTGGGGGCATCCTGCTCCCTAGAAGAGGTTGATGCCTACAAAGCTCTCTTCCAAGAATTCCGTGACATCTTCACTTGGTCTTACACCAAAATTCCCAGCTTAGATCCATCGATCGTGAAACACCACATCGACACATGGCCAGATGTGGCTCCTGTACGCCAAAATCAACAGCCCATCCATCCATCCAAAGTGGCTGCGGTTAAAGCCGAGATAGAGAAGCTGCGCAAAGGCAGCTTCATTTATCCCATTGCCTATACCACTTGGGTTTCTAATCCTGTTCACGTGAATAAAAAATAGGGTACCATTCACTTTTGCACAAAATTCTATGACCTCAATGGGGCATGTCCCAAAGACAACTTTCCCACACCTTTCATCGATCAGATCATCGATGCGTGTGCCAGAAATGAATCCTTTTCCTTCATGGGTGGATTTTCTGGCTATAACCAAATCCAAATACAGAAAGAAGACCGTTATAAGTCAGCATTCACAACCCCATGGGGCACATTCACGTATCGAGTCATGCCCTTTGGCCTAAAAAATTCTAGAGCCACCTTCCAGCGTGCCATGACATACTGCTTCCGCGACCTCGTTCACATTATGTTGGTTTGTTTCGACAACCTCATTGCACGGTCACAGAAGCAAACACAACACATAGATGACCTGTGACAAGTGTTCTTACGATGTCGCTAGTACGAAATCTGCTTGAACCCTTTCAAGTGTGTTTTCTATGTCCCCACGGGCCATCTACAAGGATTCATCGTGTCACACAAAGGAATGACCGCTGATCCCTGGAAATTCCAAATGACTTTCCCCCTAATGTCACCCCTTTGAGTGACAACGTTACAACTTGTATTATAGTCTTTCCATTTTTTGTTTTACACATTTTTCAAAATTGAGTCTTATGTATCATTTCCTCTCATTGCTTCAGATGGAGCACACCTCAAACCGGTATATGGGATTCACAGATGGAGCAAGAAGATGGTCTCCGAACCTCGCTTCGGCTGCATGGGTCATCTACTCCCCATCGCACGAGTTGATCCACATCGACGGAATATGCATGGGCACTGCAACCAACAACCAGGCTGAATATGATGGTGTCAATGGCCTCTTGGCCACCGCTCTTCAGTTAGGCATTCACCATATCGATGTCTTCTTAGACTCCCAGCTACTTGTTTCTCAGTTGAACAACCACTATCGAGTACGTGATCCTTGCCTCTTTAGAAAGTACCTGTGCACTAAACAGATGGTTAGAACATTTGAATCCATCACATTCACACATGTTCCCAGAAACCTTAATAGTGTCATAGATCAAATGGCTAACGATATTCTAAATTGGCACATCCACAACCACATATAGGAAACATACAACCATAACATCGTGCATAATTATGTCTAAAAAATACACACACAGTGTAATAATGCATCACATAGGTATTTGCATTCCATAGCATCATAAAAAGACTCACATAATAAAACCATAAAAGCACATCCACGTGCGTTAAAATATATATATATATATATATATATATATATATATATATATATATATAAATCGATCAATCGCATGTCCAAAACATGTCCAATACAAAAATGAGAAGCCACATATGCTTTCTCAGCAAGATATACATCGCGACACAAAAACCCCTAAGTGCACCAACGCACTAGGGATAGCCCCACTAGGCTACTAATCCGACTCAGACTTGTCATCTGACTTAGTGTCATCATCTTCCTCAGAGGACTCATCCTCTGCAGGAAGATCACCTCTCGCCGCCCGATGAAAGTGCTCACAAGCCATCGCCATCTTCCTCATCACACCAGTCAACTCTGGAGGAAGGTTGTGAATAGCGACAATCATATCACTACTCAGGTGTTACCAGCCATCATTTGAGACTCCAATAGCAAGCCGCTCCAGATACAACAACACTCCATCTGTCTTCCGCCGCTGCCTGCGGGAGCTCCCGACAGGAACCACCGCAGGAGCTATGGTAACAACCCACCTCCAATGCCTGGGTGGTGGGTGAGGACCAATATCTGCATATACAAACAAGGACACCATCAGTCCACATATATCAATATACAAACTACCAACCAGCTCAAATACACTATGTATAAATATGAACATAAAAACATCACGCATACATACCAGCTAGTCCCCATGCCTGACCAGGAGGTCGGGGTATCTCAGGGTCTCCCTGGTAGTCCATACCCGTATACGAGTACTCCTCAATCACTATAGGAAGCTGGAGCCACTGCTCCAACAACTCCTCAGTAAAAAAGCGGCCCACTCTATTGCCACCCTCTCGGATCATCATATGACACCATATGTACATCTGCGGCTCCCGTGGACCACTGTCCTGCAGAGCCCGATGAGGATGAATTGTAGGTACTTTCTTAAAAAAGAAAGCACATAGGAAGGAGCCAAAACAAAAACCAGTGCCAGAATTCTTTGGCTTGTTCAGCTGACATCGAACAGCCTGCAGATACATCTGGCCCCATGCATAGTACGTTCCACCTATAGCATGCTCTACTAGCTGAAGCTTCCTGCCAGAGATCTTGTGGCTCCCCGTGAAACCCAAGATACACTGCAATAAGGTTAGTACCGCCTGTGTCGACAAATCCTTGATGTCACACATCAAGATATAGGAGCTGCGCACGTACGCCATAGCGTAACAGTGCCAATCGCACAACTCCTCTAATGTCTCCCCCCAAGATAACACAGGTGCCAAGTCACCAACCACTCCCAACATAGGGAGCCCAGTAAGAAAGTATACATCAGAGTGCATTTGAGACACCATTTGCACCACCAGTTTCAGAATTTCTCCCTCTATCTCTTTATGAGACCATCGTCTCATATTTAATAAATCAATTTTGGGACCATTTCCCACAAGTCACCTCGATTCACGAGCCATGACATAATGATGCAAGTGTCTATGGACCTGTACTTGTATCACACTTCTTGAACGCTACTCATGTGAGCTTTCAAGCCACCGCCCATTAAGGAATTCTATTTTTTACTTTTTTGTATTTTAACGCATAGTTGTCTTTCTATCCACCGCACCTTACGGAGACTTCTGGACCACTGTCCACAAAATGATTTATTTTTCTTGCATGTATTTGGCATATAAGTACCCCAGACTTGCACTCACATAGAATGTAGTCAATCCTGTCCACCACAACACACACACACGCTCTCCTGACCTCTGTTCGAGAGCCACCTTGGTTTGAGTGCCTCTACCGCACTACCTCGCGAGCCTCTGCCGCGATCTATCCCATGCATGTATTGGTATGTTTGAGAGCCTTCTGCTCTGTCCATACTACGCGAATGATCTTTGGACCACTATCCACCGTCTCGACATGGGGCATTTCCTGTGCCACTGCAATCGGTTGACCACACTGGAGTTTCATTTAAGCTCTTTTCTGACTCTTAAAAACAATGAAAAGATTTCCGAGCGTAGCTGCTTCCTTTCCTGCTCGCTAAAGTATAGGAAAGGGCATCTACATCATCTCGTTTATCTCCTTTTGCGGACCATGTAGACCATCTCATGAAAAGTACCACCTTGGCGTATTTAAGCCAAGACCGTTCCCTCTGCATACTTTTATGCTTTCTAGAGAAGAGGGGCCACTATGAAAAAGCTCACCACCGGTTGTACTTAAGATCTTTTCTAGCCTTCTCATTAAGAAAAGATTGCCGAGCAAACTTGGTTTCATTCATTCTCACAAAAGTATCTGAATGACCGTCCAGTTAGTATAGGTTTAACCTTTTCTGTCCTGATTGGACTACCAATGGTAAAGAAGTCTCTCATCCCCTACAGGATGGGCGAGCTCTCCTATGTATACTTTTATCCTTTTTCGGGCATAGGATACTACCAATGAAAAAGAGCCCCCACTGGAGTCTTTGTCATGCTTTCAGACTCTCGAAAACTGAAAGCACCATCAAGCATTTACCTTCTCGGGCTCGCCAAAAATCCATGAGATCGTACCATAACAGTGTCCCTAGACACCATCCCATAGAAAATAGTTTGGCAGCATCCCCCCATTGGGTCACCTTTGTTTAGAGTACTTCCATAATGTGTCTTCCTTGGATCCCATCAATATCAAAAGTGTCCACCTCTTCCAAGTATTTCCCATTTGTAGTGACATTCCCGGTATTACAGCTATGATCCCATTCCCATGAGTCAAGTTTCATTTACTTCCT
>LPNX010426506.1:23119-43190 GCA_001517045.1 Pseudotsuga menziesii | reverse complement strand
ATGAGTTCCTTGGACCACTTGAGAGGAGTCCTTAGTGCCTCTCGGGATGGTTGTTTCTCACGTGCTCAACTCCAACTACATCATTGCACCGTTGAGATTCACACAGTACTTGGTCGAAGACCCTAGATGTAACCTGACTCTAGCACGTGGATGAGTCTACTTGAGGGACCTAAATAGGTTATGTCACTTGTGATTTTCAGGTTGCATTGGAGACAGTGTTCAGGAGCCCCAACAATGCTTCTATATAGATTTATGATTGATGTAGCATACTTGTACCACAGAGACTCTGAATCTCAATCGACAAGTCCATACAACTATGTACCGTTCCAGATCCAGCAGACCATTAGTCATGAAGATATAGCATTCCATGAGAATTCCATGGGTCCAATGTACCAGATCAATATTGTATTCAGCCTCACATTGAGGCAATCATTATTGTATAATCAATTGTATATGATCGACTCTTGTATTTTAGAGCATAGATCAAATTATTCTTTTGACATTGTCATGAGCATGGGGATGCCCACCTCGTCCACATACATGTCACACATTATTTGTATCTCACTCATTGATGGGAACCATATTAATACAAAAACCAAAAGCCACCATGCCCCAGCCCCGGAAGCACCACCTCACCGTAGCAAATCCTATGATGTCCATCGGCCATATGATGAGCTCCTGCCCTCACACATAAGGGGGTAATCTGTTAACCCAAAAAATCCCTCACTAATCTATCCATGACCTACACCACCCAAGGACACCACTTCATGACCCTCCATTAGACCCCCACACCCTCAAAAATGCTTTAGGATGAAGAAAAGGGCTTAAAAACCCCAAAACGGAGCCTAAAATACTCTCCTAGGAGCTAAAGCCCCCCAAAAAGGGGATAAAACCCTAAAAGGAGCTAAAATTAGGGCAAAAGGGGCTAAAATCCCTAAAAATGGGCTAAATCCTAGACCAAGGGTTCACTCTCAAAACACTTCTCCCTTGCATACTGTTATGCTGCCCGTGGATGCCTTGAGACCCTTTGTCTCTCAAGCCACCCACACTCCCTCTCCTCCATCTCCATTGAGCCATAGCTCCCCCATCCAAGAGAGGTGCTTCCTCAAGCTAGGGCATGGTGGCCCATTCCACCCAAAGAGAAGGTATAGCTTGTTATTTGTTGTATTTTCTTAGTAATTTATTTGTTTTCTAATCCATGGTTTCATTTGCAGGTTTATTTCCTAACTTGTTTTGTAGGTATTTCGGTTTATTGTAGCTTAATGATTGTTTGCAGGTTATTGGAAGTGGAACCCTAACCTTTGTTTGCAGAGGGGTTCTCCATATTTCTCTTTCTGTTCTATTTTATTTCCTGTTCATTTTTATTGCATTCCATCCAGGAACCTATCCTTCCATCCTATAGATGGAAGGTAGCCATTCCTGCCCCTGTAGCAAGGAGAAATCCCTACTACACCAAGGATGCGATAAACCACTCTTTATGTTGAACATCGCTCATATCAAAGTTGACCCATGCCATCAACGTCTTAAATCTTTGATCGAAATCCCAAACAGTCTCATTCAGAAACTGCTTGATCTGTTTCAACTTTGTAATGTACCATGCCTCTGATTTAGGATTTTAGAATTCTTTGATCAGTCCCTTCCAAACTTCCTCCAATTTTTTTGTAGGGGTCCTCATAGGAACCTGTATAAATTTCATGTACCAATCTAGCACATGACCCCACAGAGTGGTCGCCAGTTGGCCCTACTGTTGGGCTAATGGGAAGACCCAGGGTTTATACTTTAACTTCGCACCAACAAAAAGACCCACAGTGTTGGCCCTTTCGGCAACAACCTGCGAACAGGTTGCAATCTCACCCGAAACAGTTATGGGGTGCCACAGAATCAGGTTTCTGCAAGTAGAAGAGGGATATTACTATACCTTTAGCCTTAACAACAAATATTTATACCAAATAGAGCTTCAATGTTTACTTAATTAGCTTCGTAGTTAGATAAAATACTTTTCTTGCTTAACCCTTATCTGGGAATTCACAGCGAAGTTAATGTTCAAACAGTTATCTTATTTTAGCAGTAGCCTACTTATCAAAAGAATCAAAACATAACACAAAAGAACCACAACAAAAGATATAACGTGGTTCACCCCCAGTGTAGGGGCTACGTCCATAGAACTGCGCTTTATTCAACTCTTTACAAAAAAACAACAGTTCTGATCTGTGCACTCAGCAGCAGATCCGTCCTTCAAGTCTAATTGCACACTCAGCTGCAGTTCCTTCTTACAATCTCTAACTGTGCACTCAGCTGCAGTTCCTCCTTACAATCTCTAACTGCGCACTTAGCTGCAGTTCCTTTCTTTACAAAAACCCTCTGTGCACACAGTTGCAGAGGTTGTCCACACACATAGCTGGGACTTGACCTTAAAACCAAAAAATAGATCTAACTGCTTCGCATCATATGATCCTCATCCCATTAGATACCCCTAACATCTTTACATGAGTGCCTATTTATACAAGTGCACTATTACAAAATCATGGGCTTACACCCGAATTTTATGGACAATTACAAAAGAGGGCTTTGACTCAACCTCGACACCCCTAAGACTACTTTGAGTCGCAACTCCACTTACAATCTTCCACAAAAACCATGGAGTTACCAAGATTAAGGACCGTTAAGGTGCGCGCCCCAATAGGCCCCTAAGACTCACCAGTGTCCCATCCCGGGACACTCTGCTGCTTATCTAGTGGGAGAATATGTTTGGTGAAGAGAGTGAACTGTTTGTTGAGGCCACGCATGATATCGTCCGGTTGCTTACTCCTTCTCCACCAATTGCTGTAATGCTGCTGCTGATGCTTCACTGGCCTTTTCCTATGCAAATGCATCATATTCCTTCAAAACTTTGAGCTGGATGTCCACAGCAGTGCTTAACTCCAAGGCCTCATCGACAAGGGGCTGCATAGAATTTTTCAACAGTGTTGCTTTTGTTCTGTATGACTCAATTTCCTAATGGAGTTCCTTGCTTTGCTTCACCTTGAGAATCTTCTGCACAGGAGGCAATGTATTGATTTCTGCTTTTACTGCATCCAGCTCTATCTGTCACTGCTTGATGGTTTCTTGCATATTTTCTACCTCAGGGTTCTCCTGCAAGTTTGCCTAGGCCTTTATGCTTTCTTCTAGCAGCTTTGCTGCACTGCTCACAAGATCTGATATTTTTGTGGCCGAGGCCTGAATGTCTCTGTGACGTTGCTCCTTGACTTCTGGTGGACTCTTAGGAGTGATGCGAAGTTGAAGCTCCGCAATCTCAGCCGCATGTTCGGCTTCCATATTTTCCATTTGGCTGCGAGCTTGGTGCATATAGTCCTTCAGCTTGACTATTTTTTTCTCTGGTTCCTCTTCAGCCTGTATGTCGAAGTTAGGGAGACTTCGACACGCGTCATCTAACGCTTGCGTCAGTGCAGTCTGCTTGCTTTCTGCTTCCCTCTTTTTTTTCTCGGCTTCTTCCAGCTGCGCTGCGAGGCATTCACTCTGCTTTGTGGCATTTTCTAGCTACCTGTGTGAGTAGCTGTCGCGTGCTTGGATCTCCTTTATGATTTCTAATTGACACAGATGCAGCTCTGTCATAGATAACTTGGTGTAATCTATCCCGACTGTCATGCTCATCTGTGAGCGAGATGCTACGTCAGTTATCACAAGGGATGCACTTGGTACTTACCCTCTGTTATCTCTCGCTGGCCATTTCCTTATGTCTTGCTACGTGCTTACTGGGGTACTGCTTGCTGCAGCTTCAATCGTTGATCGTGCTACTAAGTCCTTTAATTCTGTAATTTTCTGCGCTACACCAGTGAGCGCATCCAGGTGCGTAGCTGCGAACTCGGACCATTTTTTGGTTAGGATTTCTGTGGACTTTGTCAAATCCTGATCGAGCTCCTCACTTGTCAAGGTGGGCTCTTCGACAATATTCTTCCCTTTTGATGCCTTCGTTTTCTTTCTGGACTGAGGTTTAGCCACTTCCTCTACCTCTAGCGACTTGCGCTTATCTGGCCGATTGGGGTCGGAGACTGTTTTGACCGACTCTTCTCCTTCTTCATCCATTCTATCCATGCCACCCTGGTCGCCTTCTTTCTCCTGTGACTCACTTTGTTCTTCACTTTCTTCGAGTGGGTCATTCTGCTGCATCTGGATAGGACCGACACCCACATCTGTTACTGGAGGTATTGGTATACTGGGTTGTGTCCCTGTGTCTTTCATCCATTCAGCTGGCTATTGTTTGACTATTGCAAGGATGTCTTCCTCGTTCACCACATATGGCAACTTTGATCATTTGTACATGTTATCTGCGCGGGCCTGAATAAAGATATGATAAATGTCAACGCTAAAGTTGGATATTCCCGTATATTGAGAAAAGAGCTCATTACTGAGCCGCGGCGTCTTCAGAATCTCATATGAGATACTCATCGAGTAAAAGGCAAACATGTAGTTTGTCATCTGCTGGGATGCTTTGTCCTGCGAGACCCAAAGAGATGCGTACCTTGCTGCACCAGGCATGTTCGGAGGCACATCAATAAACTATGCCTTGGTAGGTTCTTTCCATCCTACCAGTGCAATAAGCACTATTAGCCATGAATAGTGAAAGGGTCTACCTTTCTCCTGCGCATCTCAGGCATCTTCAAGGAATTCCTTAGCAATGTATGCTGCCCAGTTGTAACTGTAACCTTCCACACAGTTCGCAACAATACTGACAATCGGGGCAGGTACTTCGTTTGGTATGCACTTGCGCATTAGCTTACATGCTAATAGCTTTGTGGCGAATCGAATGTTTTGATACTAAATGGTTGAGGTTTGATACCCTCGCTTTCCTTTTGTTAACCCGAAGCATTCCTTCATAAGCTACGCCAACTTTGTGTCTTCGTGCTTCCCAACAAATTCGATCCCAGGATTAGGCCCTTCCTTCGGCAAGCCTGTGATCCGGTGAATGAGCTCTACATTGATGGCAATTTTTTGGTTTCCGATCCATAGGTGCCCATCATGCACCAACGCCAATAATTGCTTGACCACCACGGTCACCTGTGTGCTGCGACCGAAGTAAGGAACATTTAGCATCTTCAATAGACCATCTTTCTCCAAGCTAGTAGCCCACTGTTTCTCTTCTAATAATGTCACTCCAGTATCTGGATAGTGGACAGAGTGCAAGTATGTCCTAGGTGCAAATTGTGGAAATTTCCCATGATCATTTGTATCATGTTCAGCGTACTTGAGTCGATCTATTTTCCCTGTCATTATCCTGACCAACTGCACACCCGGTGGCAGCGAAGGCGTGTGTAATGTGAACTTATTTGTCCGCCGAGGTAGCTGAACTCCTGGTCGAACAGTCGAAATATAGGGTGGACGCTGCGATCCTTCAAGTGGGATCTCTTCTGAACCAGAAGGATTCATCTCAGGCTCCTCCAGTGTTTGCCCTGATTTCTTGTGTCTATCTTCATTCCACTTTAGAGCGTACTTCTGGTTTAAATTTTCACCTGGTAGATCGTGTTTGCATTGGTTAAGACGGTGCTGGGGGAGTTTCTTTGCGGGGTGCAGAGGCAGGTGGATTGCTCATAAGGTTCTGTAGACCCGTCTGTTCAAATTCTCTCAACAGTTCCTGAAGTTCGCGATCAGCTGACATGGACTCACTTGTAAGACTCAAGAAAATGTGTAATGCAATTTTCGCAGGCCTGGGTGTCTTCTTATAGAATCTAGTGACCAAATCTGCCACAACTATGCATTGAAGACACCAAATATGACAAAGATCTTATCCAAATGATGCTAGATTTCTCAAGATCTCATTATTATAGGCAGTTAATGTAGTTAACGTACCGGCGCCACCAATTCTGATTTTTTTCAACGGTCGAATTTTGAGCTCTGACACACCTGTCCTTCTTCGGCACCACCAGCAACTCTAGCTGTGCCATAATAAGGATATTCGCCACTTCCTAACACCGGCTTTGCCAGGGCTTCGAGCTTCGACCTGCGACAGAATGTCTTTCACAGCCTCAATGATTCCTGCAGCAAGCATCTGATCTAACTCCATTCTGACTTCTTCTTTGTACTTAGGATTCAACCTATAAGGGCACTGTGTCACAGGCTTTGCATCAGGCTTCAAAGGAATTTTTATCACTCCTATATCACCAAGGATACCTTTCATTTCTGAGAACTTCATCGGAAATAAGTCTTGATAGTCATGGAGAAGTTGGGTCACTTTGCTCACCATTTATTTATCCCAATAATCTCCAATGGTAGCGTACTTAGGATTTTCTTCTGATCCAATGTTTACTTGCCTTGTTTTCAAGGGCTGAGTCACTTCAGGTGCTTTGACTGCTGGTCTATGTACTTCGCAGTGTCCTTCTGACTCAGGAATATTGCATGGGTCTTCATCCTCATCAATTGCGAGGTTATAACATTCTACTGCATTAGCTTCTTCGGCCTTCCAATCAGGTTGGTGCTTTGGTATTTATTTATCATCAAACACCTTAGTATGGATCAACCTAATAGCTGCATCCAAAGCAAGACAAACCTCATTAATATAAAATGTCAGCACAAAACTATCAACAAGACTATCCCAACTTACAGTACCATGGAGAAGCTCCACCTCCGCATACCAGTTCTTTGCTACAGGTTCCAGAGTGTGCACAAACCTATGTACCCATTCTTCACAAGGTACATGCTTCCATGCTTGATAACACTGCTCCAAATGATCCTGAGGGCTAGTCTGACCATTAAACCTGCTTTGCACCTCCTGAGGTTGATCCATGAATCTCAGGCGAAGAAACTTTTGACAAACTTCCCAACTATGAATGTACTTTTTATGACCATTCCACCATCTAGCAGCTGTGGCTCTAAATACTGAATCTAGGGTCTCCATTTTTTGTGAATCTGGTACCTGCTCTGAAAATTGCACAATAAAATCTACTGGGTCTGTCAAGCCATCAAAAATAGGTAAGACTCTTGTCTGTGAGCCAAGCCATCTGAGAGACTTGGTAATTCTTGCACATCGATGTCCATGTAGTTCATAAAGTCTATTCTGCCAATTCTCTAAGCCGTCATCTGAATCAGTCATGCAAGAACTATCACACTTCCAGTCCATGATACCTTTAGGAGAAGGGTTAACATAGTCTTCTTCTTTAGCTGTGATGTTGTAGATATGATCCAGAACATCCTGATCTTCATCTCTGACTGGATCTGTGTACCTTTCTCCTTGAGAAGGGTCTAAGGGTACTATGACTCTCGAGCCTTTACCTTCAAAAGTCATCTTCCTGCTCTTAAGGTTGATTACTGCATAATTCTCTATTGCCCATTCAATTCCTAGAAACGTTGGATAGGGGTTGCTATCATCAATTAGTTCAATAGCTTCAAAATATGCTAAGGTACTAACTCCATCAATGTCTACTGGGACACAAGGGAATCGTCCTAGGGGCACAATCTTCTGCTGATTGGCTAATCTCAACTGTATAGGGGACCCTTCAAGGGTAGGTTTTCCCATTTGTTCACATGTCTGCTTAGTTAAGACATTTAATTCTGATCCCATGTCTAAAATGATATCGGTCATGTCATATTCTCCTATCTGAGCATGCAATCTCATTTCTCTTCCAGTCCTTCTAACTCTATTAACATTTTTTTCTTTACCAGAGCTTCACTGAGGCTCGCAAGAAGCAATAAATTTCTGTAACTCATTCAAAGCATTCTGATTTCTTAAGAGCTTCATACAACTCTGTAAGAACGATGATAGTGTACTTACTTTATCCGTTGAAGCTTCTTGAGACTGTGACTGCTGTTGATGCTGTTGCATAGGTGCTACTGATGTACTCAGATCAGAAAAGTCTTTTCTGGCTTCCATAAATGTTTCCTTTTCCCTTCCCACATCGAAGGTTGGAACTTTCTCTGGGGTCTTACGAACCCAAGCCTCGTCAGGCTGTTTCTCCTTGTTCTGCACTTGCGTCGTAGCTCCACTCCTTGTAACAACATTAATGGCTGGGACAGGTCGTTTCTTTACAGCAATCATTTGAATATTCTGAGTAGGAGCACCATTTCTTTCTTGTATTTTAGCTTTCAGCTATGGGCATTGCTCAATAACATGATCTACCGCTTTGCAATATCGGCATGTCGCAGTTGGGTTTTGACAGTCTCTAGCTAGATGCCCTGCCTGATTACAGTTATAGCACACAAACTGGCCTCGACCTCTTCCATGAATACCACAACGACCTCCAAAAGTACCTCGACCTGATGTACTACCCCGGTAACCATATCCATTATTTCCTTGTGCATCATTTTGTACCCTATAAGCATCATAGGTTCGCTCTCTCATAAGGTCAAAGCTGAGACATTCCTCTTCATTGTGTCCTGCTGACTTACAGAACTTGCAATAAGGATTCTTGGGGACTTGAACATATCTCTGTAGCAGATAGTAGTCTTCAGGTCGATGCTGGCTAGTTGTTCTACAGATCTCACAATATAGAACATTAGGGTTAAATGGGTTTGGCGCACCAGTATTCATATAATTTCTTAACGTAGGACACTGTTCCTTGTCATGACCTTCTGTCCTACATCGCGTACACTAAACCTCTTCATGAATATATTTTCCTTTCTTCATGTCATGAAACTCCAAATCCATTTCTGCTAACTGCACTTGTATTTGGGCTATGCCAGAATTGTCTCCGACAGGAGCTGTTTCAAGCTTCATTGCAATTTCCAAAGTCTCTTGTTGATCATCAACCTTCTGTTGCATAAGTGGATATCGGATATGAGGTAATAGAGCTGCAATGAACCATTCTTTATGCTGTGCTGGTCCAATAGTGAAACTAACTTGATCTAGCAGAACTTTGAACCTCTGATCAAAATCCCAAACTGATTCTCCTCGCCTCTGCTGAATCTCTTTCAATTCAATTATACACTGTGACTTTGATTTAGGCTTCTTGAAATATTTGATCATTGCTGCTTTAATATCAGCCAAGGCAGGGTTTTGAGTACTGGAAAGCTTCATAAACCAATTCAAAGCTCAGTCTCTAAAAGAAGTAACCAGCTGCGCTCTTCTTATATCTTGATCCAAAATGTTCTTCGCAGTCCACACAGCTTCACATAAGAACCAAAACTGTTAAGGATCCTCTGATCCAGTTCCTTTGAAGACTGGGAGCTTGATATCATCAGTCGTATGGTCCATTTTAGATCTAGGGGGGAGGGAGGGGGAGGAGGAGGGTAACTTGCTGAGGGAGATTGACCTACGACAGGAATACTCGGGGTAGGGTTACTTTCAAACTGCGACGGGTTCTCAGTGGTAACAGACCTTCGCAGCGGAGTGATAGGAGGGTTTCTAACAGAAGGGATTTCTTCAGATTCAGGGTTTTCTGAACTTAATGGTGTATACTCGGTATTCTAGCCTAGGGTATAGGATTTGAGGTTTCTTTTGTATCTTTTACCGCTTCGTAGCAAACCGCTTTGCTCATCGAAGTTACTTTCACTTTCAAACATAGGTTAGTAATAACAATTCTAGCAATCTGATTCAATAAGCAATATACCTTTTTCAGCCAAAAGCATTTTAATTCTCAAATTGAATGAATTCAAGTACTTACCCCTTAGTCCTTTGAAAAAATGTCGCTCAGCTTCGCTAAAAGATGTACTTGTGTCGATGGCAAACTCGGTCACAAATGCTTCAAGAGTTCGCATTGTCCAGAAATCAACAGCTCGTGATATCGTGTTGTTCACTCTTTTCAATATGTTAATTATGGCGGGGGTCCAATCAGGAAACTGATCTTCTTGGAAATTCGTCCTTCTCTCTGTCAACCTGGATAACCACTGGTGCAATTCTATGTGGATACTACCAAATAAAATTTCGTAAATATCAGCAAAAATTTACCTTTGCAAGAATTCGTCTGAGCTACAACGAGGATCCTTATTTTCTTGCTCCGCAAATTTCATATAGGTCTCTTCGATCCAGTTGCCAATTTACTGAGGGCCTCCAAAACATAACCCTCTAGGTATGACATAAATACCTCTTGAGCAGATACTGTTCAACCGGCAACGAAACCAATTTGTTGGGCTAATGGGTAGACCTAGGGTTTATACTTTAACTTTGCACCAACAAAAAGACCCACAGTGTTGGCCCTTTCGGCAACAACCTGCGAACAGGTTGCAGTCTCACCCAAAACAGCTATGGGGTGCCGCAGAATCAGGTTTCTACAAGCAGAAGAGGGATATTACTGTACCTTTATCCTTAACAACAAATATTTATACCAAATAGAGCTTCAATGTTTACTTAATTAGCTTCGCAGTTAGATAAAATACTTTTCTTGCTTAACCCTTATCTGGGAATTCACAGTGAAGTTAATATTCAAACAGTTATCTTATTTTAGCAGTAGCCTACTTATCAAAAGCATCAAAACATAACACAAAAGAACCACAACACAAGATATAACGTGGTTCACCCCCAGTGTAGGGGCTACATCCATAGAACTGCACTTTATTCAACTCTTTACAAAAAAACAACAGTTCTGATCTACGCACTCAGCAACAGATCTGTCCTTCAAGTCTAACTGTACACTCAGCTGCAGTTCCTTCTTACAATCTCTAACTGCGCACTCAGCTGCAGTTCCTCCTTACAATCTCTAACTGTGCACTCAGCTGCAGTTCCTTTCTTTACAAAAACCCTCTGCGCACACAGCTGTAGAGGTTGTCCACGCACATAGCTCGGACTTGACCTTAAAACCCAAAAATAGATCTAACTGCTTTGCATCATATGATCCTCATCTCATTAGATACCCCTAACATCTTTACATGAGTGCCTATTTATACAAGTGCGCTATTACAAAATCATGGGATTACACCTGAATTTTATGGACAATTACAAAAGAGGGCTTTGAATCAACCCCGACACCCCTAAGACTACTTTGAGTCGCAACTCTGCTTACAAGCTTCCACAAAAACCGTGGAGTTACCAAGATTAAGGACCATTAAGGTGCGCACCCCAACACCTTCTTGACATCATCATCCGTGGCTTGTCTAGCAGTCCATACTACCTTGTAGAGAAACCAATACTGTTTAGGATTGTCAGTACTGTTCCCATGGAACAACGGTAACTTTGTGTCATCTCTCGCCTGTTATCTCCTAAATAAATTAGTTTTCACTCAGTCAAACTCAGAAAATTTATGTTTGCTCAATGATGAGGATTTCAATATGCATTATGAAATTTTATGTGTGATTAACAAATTTTGAATAGATGGTGCTCTGATTTTCAAGAAAATTTGAAAGTTTAGCTTTCGGTGGCTTAGGTGGACTTTTCGACAGTTCATTAGCCACCGAAAAGCCAACTTTTGGCAGCTAACAGCTTCTGCTCAGGACCACGTTAACCACCGAAATCCTCTTGATCATGTTATTTGAAAAGGGACTTTTGGTGGCTTAGGAGAACGTACCAACGGTTCATTAGCCACTGAAAGCCCTGCTTTTGGTAGCTAAGACCGAAATTTTAGGGTGCTCCAAGCCACCGAAAGTGGCATTTTACTATGAAAAGGAATTTTTTTTAAACGGTGATTCTGAGCGACTAGAGAATAATTTTGCAAAACACTCAGAATTTTTTGTTCCTAACAGGTCAGAGAAAAATAACCTCTCTCAGTTTTCCTACAGGTGTTGCATATTGGGAGAATCGAATCCATCTCTAAGACCTAATTTTCGGATCTCAGAATTTCCTGTTTGACACATGTTTTTGAAATCCAGATCCTCGAAAAATTAAAACGAATTCCAAACAAATGAGAGAGAAATTTTCTCACAACAAAACAATATAAAAAACCTCTTTCGGTTTATACATAGGTGTCACATATTTGAAGGACCAAATACATCTCTGAGCCCCCGTTTTCAGCAGCTTGGCCAAAGTTTTAGGGAAAAAGATGACCTGTCAGTCCTCCAGGTGGCATTTTTGACCTCATCTATCAGTCCATGAATATTTGCTGTAGATGTTGAAGAATTCAAATATCAAACCTAGGTCCCAGAGAATCAATTGGCTATTAGGGAAAATACATGAACTAGAGGTCTTAGAAGGAAAATCCAAACCCTAACCCTAAAACACATCTTGCGCTGAAAACGCTAGCAGAGGCAACAACAAGCTTGCAGGATTCGGAGGCAACCCATGATGCTGCTGTTATACAGGTTGAAGAAATCTGATATTGATGAAGGATAACTCCAGGCTCTATAGGATGATAAGAAGGTCAAGGCTGCAGAAGAATGATTCAAACCCTAGAACACACCTTGCGCTAGAAACCCTAGCAGAGGCAACTATTAGCCTTCATAATTAAGAGGTAGCCCATGATATTTATGATATTCCAAATATTATGCAGGTTGAGAAAGTAACAGAAGGACAGGAGTAGAGTGTAAAATTTTGATTTAAAGGCTAGATAAAATTTTGTAGAAAAAAGAGCTTTCGGTGGCTTAGGCGAACGCAACAACTGTTCATTATCCAATGAAAGCAGAGCTTTTAGTAGCTAACAGACCCAGTATTCTACATCCTTAACCATCAAAATAATAAAAGGGTGCAAAAATATGTTTTGGCTCGCAGAACCATTTTTGGCAAGTACAACTACCTCAAGGATGAAATATAAAGCTGAAATTTGTTGGAAAACACCATTGGGAGAGGTCTGTTCTAGTTTTGAGGATACAACCATGGAGAAAAGGGTCACAAACCCTACCTATTTTTTACCAATAGTGGCTTATCTATCATATGATAGGTTAAAGTTATACTTCAGTGCTCACTGCAATCATCAAAAAGTTCAATGAGTAAACAAGAGTTAGCATTAGATAGACTAGTAGTAACATATTCAACTAGTAACATATTTTTCCAATATTTAGCAATGTCCATGAGAGAAAAAGAAGGTCTTGGAGATAATGCATCTACTACAATGTTATTTTTCCCTTTCACATATTCAATATTAAAATTATAAGCTTGAATCTTGCTTACCCACTTTTTTTGCCTTTCATTTAGATCCTTTTGGGTGAGGAAGTGCCTTAGAATATTGTGGTCAATTTTCACCACAAACTTGTTTCCTACCAAGTATTGTTGAAAATTGGCCAATGCATGCATGATGGACAACATTTATTTTTCATATATGGAGTATAGTTTTTCATGATGCTGCAACTTTCTGCTCTCAAAGGCTATAGGGTGTTGGCCTTGCTTTAGGACAACTCCTATTCCTCCACCTGAAGCATCACATTCAACAACAAAAGGCTTAGAAAAATTAGGTAATGCAAGTATGGGAAAACTACTCATTACTCTTTCATTTTTTGGAAGGCCTTCTTGGCCTCTTCATCCCACTTGAAAGCATCCTTCTTAGTCAAATCTGTGAGTGGAGAAGTCAACTTGGAGAACCCTTTCACAAACTTTCTATAATAGGTGCATATTCCAATGAAACTTTCTATAATAGGTGCATATTCTATGAATTTCTTGGGATTTCTATAAGGTGGTATCTAAATGGGTGGAGTACCCTCCTCCAAAACAATGTTGTGCTCAACCCCACTATCAGGTGGTGGTCTACCATGTGGAAGATCTATAAAAAAAATTTCATACTTTTTCAATAGTTTCTCTATCTCCTTTGGGTGTTCAAAAACATTTATGTTTGGCTTGGGAGATGTGATATGACATTCATCAACCCATTCTTTGTCCCCATGCCTCAATATAGATATCATACTATTGCAATTCACTACTTGATTTGGGTAAGTGTGCTGCCCTCTCATAACCCTTAGTACACCTTTCGAATCTTGAAATTTCATCTCAGGAATTTGATAATTTACTGTATGCTCCCCTATAGAATATAGCCATTGCAATCCCAAAACCACATTAGTATCAGCAACATCAACCACATAAAAACTATCAACAAAATTATAGTTTCCTACGGTGACTTGCAGCTTTGGAACCCATGTTTTGCATTGCATTGTGTTGTGACCAGGAATGACAACTGTGAAGCCATCGAATGGTTCAGTAGGTATCTTCCTTTTCTCCACCATATCTGCATCAATGAAGTTATGTGTGGCTCCTCCATCTACCAAAACTGAAGTTCTTTGTCCTAATACCACACTCCTGCATCGAATAGTGTGATAGCGAGGCACTGTTGAAAGTACTACCATTCTTGCTTTGTCCATTGAAGGATGATTTTATTCTTGTATTTCTTCTTCAGATGTTGTCTCATATGATTCTTATTGATCTAAATTGTGTCCTTCATCATCCATACCCCCTTCATACTCATCATTATCAGAAAATACTTCTATGTATTGAGATTTTCCCTTAGTGCATTTATGGGTGTCCATCGTTGAAAGCATGCGAAGCACAGTTTTTTTCTTCGAAGTTCATCCCTGTTTAGTCCTTCTTTCTTATTCTTTTAAATTGAATCTCTTTGCAAAGGATTCATATCAAGTGCATCTCTTTTCCAAGGCTTCTTTTCAAATTTTAAGTTAGGCTTGGGAGGAAATCGTGTTCTAGGAAGCACATTTTGGAGATCACTAGTCAAGCTCATTGCATCTTTTAATTTAGTAGGCTTGTGGGATTTGAATGAACCTTTTAAGGGTTCATCCAAAACTTTAGTGAAAAACAATACTAATTTTCCCATAGACACATCAGCCACCTTGATTGATAAATTTTGAAATTCCATCATATAATCAGTCGGGGTCCAAACTTGCTTCAATTGTGCTAGTTCTTTGAAAGAAAATTCGGGATCTTTTTGTTCAAATCTCTCTAGTACCCTGTTAATAAATTCTCCATATGTGTTAACCTGATCATGACCCAAAGTTTTTAGGCCATGGAACCACCATTCATTGGAATATCCTTCCAAGTGCAATATGGCCATTTTTAAGGTATCTTCTTCAACCATTGGTTTCAGCTGAAAATACACATCTAGTTTTTGCACCCAAGTGTTAGCAAAAATTTGAGAGGAACCATCAAAGGTAGGGACTGTAACTTTACTAATGGAGCATATTAAGTATTTTTTTTTGTATAGAGACTTATTATCTTCCTTATTTTTGAGTTTGTTTGCAGCAATAAAGTACTGATCAAATGGTACACTTCTTTTACAATCTTCATCCAATTTATCCCATTCTTTTGCCATTGTAGCAAGTTCAAGTTGAATGTTAGGCTCTTCTTTGGGTACAAGAAATTTAGGTGCAGTAGGCCTTGGTGTGCTCTGAAATTCATGGGGTCTATTATGGGGTCTCATTCTTGAGAAAATATGCTCACCCATTGTCTTCTTTTATTCTGATTGTGAATTACTGCTATCTCCTATTACTCCTAATTTGCTTCAAAATTGGCTAACCAACAATTTGAATCCTTTCTATCTTGTGAGTTGTGTGTTGGTCCACATATCTATGTGCTCAATTTAATACTGAGACTATACAGTCTTACTTCATGAGGGTTTCTCAAATCAAAGAACAACTTGAAGCAGTTGAAGAGAATGTTGAAGACGGACAAATTGTAATGACTACCTTGAATGGTCTCCCTAGATCATGGGACTCATTCATTCAAGAGAGATCCTTCCAATGTTTGATGCTATAATGTGATGAAAAGGGACACTTTGCAAGATATTTTCCCATCAGGAAAAGGAGACACCCTTCTCATGTTGCTGAAGACGATGAACCAACAAAAAAATATTCATAAGAGAGAAGGATTTTTCAAATGAAGAGTATGTTCTAATCTCAACACTTACTGGCACTATCTCACACAGAAGCAATGATTGGCTTGTGGATAGTGGAGATTCTAAACACATGACGAGATATAAGGAATCATTCATCAATATGTCTAAATATGAGTCACCACACAAGGTGAAACTTGGGGATGATTACCAATACCCCATAAAAGGGAGTGGAGAAGCTTCATATAAGCTTGACTCCGGGAAATCCTTAAAGATGAACGATGTGTTATATGTTCCAGGATTGAAGAAGAATATTCTCTCAATCTCTGTACTAGATGCAAATGGAATTATAGTTTAATTTGTCGATGGCCAAGTTCTGATGTGGCCCAAAGGCAAGACAATAGAGGATGCAACATTGATTGGAGAAGAAGACAAAGGCTTGTACAAGCTAAAGGGATAACCTGAACAAGCACTGGTTCATGAGTTAATTGAACCAAGTGAACTATGGAACTGAAGGATTGCACATGTACACTATAGACAACTATTGATGGCAAGCAAAGCAGTCTCTGGATTGCCAGAGATCCAAGAAAAGAATGAAGGAATTTGCAAAATATGTGAACAAGGAAAGAATGCAAAGAATGGCATTTCCCAACAGTGAGAGCAAGGCCAAAGGAATACTGGAGATAGTACACTCCGATGTATGTGGACCCATGTATTCTATCTCATTAAGCGGGTATGTGTACTATGTTTCCTTTATAGATGATTTCTCATGTAAGGCTTGGATATATTTCTTGAAAGGGAAAACTGAAGTTTTCAGTAAGTTCAAGGAATATAAATCCTTGGTTGAGAACCAAACCAATAGGAAGATGAAGACTCTATGATCAAATAATGGCATAGAGTTCACTTTGGAATAATTCAAGGAACTCTTAGAGAGTTTGGGATTAATAGGGAGTTGAGCACTCCATACAATCCTCAGTAGAATGAGGTTACAAAACCAAAGAAATGAACCATCATGGAAGTGGCAACAACAATGCTGCATGGCCATGATATTCCTATGCACATTTGGGAGGAGGCCACAAGGATAGTTGTGTATGTACAAAATCGTACTCCTCATCGAGTACTTGACAACTATACTCCTGAAGAGGATTTCTCAAAAGAGAAAATAGAAGTCAACCATATGAGAATATTTGGCTTCTCGGTATACATACATATTCCAAAGGAGAAAAGGACCAAGCTCGATCCTTCTGGGAGGAAGGGTATATTCATAGGATATAGTGATACATCAAAGGACTATTGAATATACTTCCCAGGATTTAAGAAGATCGACATCAATAGAGATGCAACGTTTGATGAAGACTCAACATACTTTAGATCAAGGGACACCTATTCAAGAGGTCGAGTAACCTAAAGATACAAGAGCCCGAGGTATGGAAATTGGAGAAAATATTCTAGAAGACCATGAATATCATGACATGGAAGAACCATAAGAACATGTAGAGACAATTCTCGATAAGGACTCCCAGAAGAGGAAAACAACATGGGCATAGGAGCTCATATGAGTAGTAGAAAGGTATAGCACTCTAGAAAGAATATATAGATAGAGAAAAAGGGGGAAACCCTACAATAGCTATGTGGTCCTACTGTGTGACATCATTGATAGAGAACCTTCCACATATGAAGAGGCTGCATAAAAGAAAGAATGGAAGGATGTTATGATTGAGGAATATTAGTCGATCATTAAGAATGATAACTGGGAGATAGTTTCAAGACCCAAAAAGAAGTCTATCGTAACTTCAAAGTGGATCTACAAGATCAAGCATGTTGTAGATGATAGCATAGATAAATACAAGGAAATGTTCATATCATGAGGATTCTCATAGAAATAAGGAATAGAATATGAAGAGACATTTTCACCTGTGGCGAGGTACAATTCCATTAGGACCATACTTGCATTGGTAGCAGTTATGAAATGAAAAATACACCAGATGGATGTCAAGACAACTTTATTTAATGGTGTAGTTGAGGAGGAAGTGTATGTGGAACAACCATTGGGATTTGTGACACATGAAAGGAAGACCCATGTGTGAAAATTGAAGAAGGATTTGTATGGATTGAATCAAGCATCGAGGACATGGTATGGCAGGATGGATATATTCCTGATGAGCTTAGGCTTTACCATTAGAGTAAAGAGGCTTCCAAACTTTAATTCAAGGTTGAAGATAAAAGACCAATGATGCTCTTGTTATAGGTCGATGACTTGTTTCTGATAGGTGAAGAGGAACTCATTAAATATGCAAGGAGGAGACTTGTTATAAAGTTTAAGATGAAATACCTAGGTATGATGCACTACTTCTTAGCACAAACGTGTGGTAGAGTGCTGTAGAAGGATCAAGTTGACATAAGTCGACTTGAACAAGGAACGACTTAGTCGATCAACCGACTAAGTCGATGGGCCGACTTAGTTGATCAGCCGACTAAGTTGGTCGACCGACTAAACTAGAAGATTAGGTCGGCTAACTAAAAGTCGTGTCAGTTCACCGAACTGATAGGTAGTTATTTTGTAACTATTTGTAAATTGTATATATTAGGCTGTTGAGCCAAATGAGAACTCAGTTCAGTTCTCTGCCTTGTATGAACTCATTGTAATAATATAATCTATATCCTATCTATTCTTGTCTCTTGTCTCTGTCTTATATTTATGTTTTAGTATGTATTATTGGTAACCTTATGTGATCTGTGTAAAATTTCTCTTTGACAGTTTCCACTGAAGTTCTGTCTTCGACTGCTTGTTCCTCACAGAAGTCGTCGAAAATTTTCTCAAACCACTCCGACAAATTTGTTTGGCCTCCTCGGATCAGTTTTTCCAGCAACAGTTGTTCTTTAGTTGCGTCTAGCTTTCTCATCCAGGAGTTGCTTCAAGAGTTGTGGCACTGATTTGAAAAAATTTTCATGTGTGTCTGTGAAAAATTGTTCTTTTGCTTCAGCGACTGTTAATCTGTTCCTTCGTGCGTAATTTTGCAAATAGTTTGCAATTTTACGTTCCCACCAGTCCTTAATCTCCTGCTCTGGTATCATATGTGAGCATATATTTCAGTCATGTACTACCGGCAACATAACCAATGTTGTAATCTCACAGATCACATAAGGTTACCAATAATACATACTAAAACATAAATATAAGACAGAGACAAGAGATAAGAACAGATAGGATTTAGATTATATTATTACAATGAGTTCATACAAGGAAGAGAACTGAACTGAGTTCTCATTTGGCTCAACAGCCTAATATATACAATTTACAAACAGTTACAAAATAACTACCTGTCGGTTCGATGAACCAACACGACTTTTAGTTAGCCGACCTAATCTTCTAGTTTAGTCGGCCGACCGACTTAGTCGGCTGATCAACTAAGTCGTCCCATCGACTTAGTCAGTTGATCGACTAAGTCAGTCCTTATTCAAGTTGACTTATGTCGACTTGCTCCTTCTACAAGTGCATATGAGATCTTCCTTGGTCAAGGAAAGTATGCAGTGGATATCCTAAAGAGATTTAGAATATTAGACTACAAGGCTATAACCACACCTATGGAATCTAAATTAAAGCTTCTGAGTGATGCTTCATCTGAGTCAGTTGATGCCATGATGTATAATAAGATGATTGGATCAATGATATATTTAACGAATATGAGACCTGACATATGCTTTGTAGTGAACACCTTGAGCTAGTTCCTGATGAATTCAAGACATGTTCACCTGATAGCTGCAAATCATGTACTGAGGTACCTATAAGGTACAGTGGATTATGGGCTCAAGTATGATGCGAATCAAAAGATTAACCTACACGGTTATGTTGATTCATACTGGGAAGGTAGCGCCACTGACAGGAAGAGCACCTCAGGTCCCTGGTTCAGTTTGGGATATGGCATGATCTCCTGGTTCAGCAGGAAGAAATCATGCGTGGAGCTGAGTACAACCGAGGCAGAGTATGTTGTCGCTTTCTTAGCTAGCTATGAGTAAGTGTGGATATGAAAGCTATTATATGAATTTTTTGATCTATAGTTGGATGTGAATTGTATATTTTGCGGCAATTGGAGTTATGTGAAGTTGTCAGAAAACCCTATGTTCCATGAAAAGTCAAAGCGCATAAGATCAAGTTCCACTATATCAGGGATATGGTGTAGAGAGGAGAAGTGAATCTCTAGTAGGTGGTAATGGACGAGCAGACAACCGATGTGTATACCAAGCCTCTAACGAGAGTGAATTTTGAGTACTTCAAAGAAAGACTTGGTGCAATCTAGATCGAGACTCCTCAAAATAGGGAGTGATGAGTTCTAGCATAGCTAGAGAGATAGGTTGTCTGATCGTAACATACTAGCGAAGATCGTAGGTTGCTCAGACATAATCAATTATGTAGGTTGTCCTTGGATGTAATAAGTCCCAGTGAATCTCACAGG
>LPNX010426506.1:0-14384 GCA_001517045.1 Pseudotsuga menziesii | reverse complement strand
CACACCTGCAAGATGGTGGTATGCACATAAAGAGAATATCGCATCATGGGATGATCTTAAGAGATTGATGGTGATCAGATTCTCTACTGATAGAGAGTATGTCCAGCAGAGATACACAGGAGAAAGTGACCCCAGGTCACATATTCAGGCATGTGAACGGAATTGGTCAGACATTCCCGAGGATGAATGGGTTCATCGATTCATTCACACTTTGGACACAATTTCAAGGAACTGGTACACAGAGACTGAATTGTGCAAGGGAATGACTACATGGCCACTTATGATAGACAACTTTCTACTCACCTTCGCTTTTGAATCTGAGTATCCAAGTGTTGATCAGGCCCTAGATGTAATAAAGATTAAGATATTTGAGGATTGTACCATATCAGTGTCAGCTCAACCTGAGTGGGCCATCCAGTTAGAAGAGGTGTTGGAGTGTTATAACTTTGCATCAGAACCAGAGGAGGAGGATGAGGATCCTCGCAACATCAACATTCTGGAGTCAGAGGGGACTCGCGATGTTGATGGGCTGAAGCTACAGATTACAGTAATCACAAAACCGATCAAGATTAAACAGACTAATATTGGCATAGACACAGAACCAAAGTTTGCCTCTATTGGAGACTATTGGAACGATGAAACAGTTGGACAGATTGCACACTTGCTACATGATTACCAGGACCTATTTCCCACCAAGTTCATAGAGATGAAGGGAATAGTCGGAGACCTGGGAGTAATGAGGATACCATTGAAAGAGGATGCTAGACCATTCAAGCAACGTCCATATAGATTAAATCCTCACTACAAAGAAAAAGTTAAGGATGAGATCGATAAGATGCTAGCAGCAGGCATCATTGAGCCCGTAGAAGAGAGCGAATGGGTTAGTCCCATGGTCATGCAAGAGAAGAAAACCAAAGGAGACATCAGGATCTGTTTCGACTTGCGTAAACTCAATGACGCATCGCTTCATGATCCATTTCTGACACCTTTCACTGATGAAGTACTAGACAACGTGGGAGGACAGGAGGTCTACTCCTTCACTGATGGCTTTTCAGGCTATCACCAGATCAGAATCCACCCAGAATATTGACATAAGACCACTTTTGCAACAGAATGGGGCTCATTCCAGTATACGGTAATGCCCTTTGGTCTTAAGAACGCACCAGCTATCTTTTCTAGAGTAGTAGTTGCTGTATTTAAAGAATACATCCATAAATTCCTAGAGGTTTATTTTGATGATTGGACTGTATTTGGATTAATTGACAAGCACATAGGAGATTTAAGACTGATGTTAGAGAAATGTAGGCAGTACCAGATTTCTCTTAACTTAAAAAAATGTATATTCTGTGCGCCATTTGGTATTTTGTTGGGTCACATTGTTTGCAGGCAAGGCTTAATGGTAGATCCCGCAAAGATTGCCATCATTGTAAATCTTCCAGCACCCAAATCAGTCAAACAATTGAGGACAGTACTTGGTCATACCAGGTACTACAGAAAATTCATCAAGGGATACGCAAAGATTACAGCACCGATGGAAAAACTGTTAAAGAAAGATGTAAAATTCCTATGGAATGAGGAATGTCAGCAGAGTCTAGATGCACTTAAAGAGAAGATGGTTACAACACCCATCTTAGTATTTCTAGACTAGACTAAGCCATTTCATGTACATGTGGATGCATCTGGCATCACACTAGGGGTTGTTTTAACGCAACCAGGAGAAGGAGGTATCGATCATCCTATCGCATACTCCAGTAGAAAGCTATCGAAAGCAGAAAAAAACTACACCACGATAGAAAGAGAAGGCTTAGCTATGGTGTACGCACTGCAGAATTTCAGGCACTACCTGTTGGGTACCTCGTTCAATATGTTTACTGACCATTCCACATTGAAGTACCTGGTCAATAAGCTAGTGTTAGGGGGACGAATATACAGATGGTTACTCCTATTCCAGGAGTATGATTTTGAAATCATTGTCAAACTAGGAAGATTGAATGCCAGACCTGATCATCTGTCGCGAATAGACTCAGGAGAAGAGCCAAGTAATATAGAGGACAATTTGCAGATGCGCAGTTGTTCTCTATCCAGATCACAGATGAGTACTATGCTGATATCATTCACCTTCTCACTACAAGATGGGCACCTGATGAGTTTACCAAGCATCAAAAGAGGCAGTTGGTTGTTAAGGCAGTAGACTTCACCCTGATCACGGGATAGTTATACAAGTTAGGTCCAGATGAAGTCCTGCACAGATGTGTGATGCCGCATGAAAAAGAGGCTATTATCAGAGAAGCGCATTCTGGTATCGTAGGAGGTCATTTCGCAGGAAAGCCGACTGCGCAGAAAATCCTGACCGCAGGATTATGGTGGCCTAATTTACATAAGGACACTAAGGACTTTTGCAGATGCTACGATATCTGCCATAGGGTAGGAAAACCTTCACACCGAGATGAAATGCCGCTGCGACCACAGATTACGTTGCACGCATTTGACAAGTGGGCTATAGACTTTGTGGGTCCTATCAACCCACCAAGAAAACGAACTGGTGCGAGATACATCATCACAGGAACAAAATACCTCACCAGATGGGCAGAGGCCAAAGCAGTAAGAAATTGTGACACTTCTACAGCTGCACAGTTCATTTTTGAAAACATCATCACTAGATTTGGATGCCCAGTAATTTTGATGAGCGATCAAGGCACACACTTCTTGAACCGCACCATTGAGGCCTTGACAGAGGAATTCCAGATACAGCACCATAAGAGCACTCCCTACCACCCGCAAGCTAATGGTACAGTGGAGGCCTTTAACAAGATTCTAGAAAATGCTCTTACTAAAATCTGCAACAGCCAAAGGAATGATTGGGACCTCAGGGTTAATGCTGTGTTATGGGCGTATAGGACGACATGTAAGAAACTTACAAGACATACACCTTTTAGCTTGGTGTATGGACAAGAGGCTATTATGCCTATGGAGTATATTCTTCCCAGTTTAAGAATTTCTCAGATCACCGGAATGGCTGATACAGACACGGTGCATGAAAGGCTAGCACAGCTGCTTGCCTTAGAGGAAGACAGATTCATCGCCGGATTCCATCAGAAAGTGCAGAAGGCACGAGAAAAATCTTGGCATGACAGACACATTAAGAGTAAGACTCTTCAGATCGGAGACCTAGTACTCCTTTATGACGGTAAATTTATTAAGTTTCTAGGGAAGTTCAAGACGCATTGGTTGGGGCCATACCAGATTCAGCAAGTTACAGAGGGAGGAGCTGTTTAGATCAACAAATTGGATGGGGAGCTTCTTCCCACATTGATTAATGGAAGTAGGCTTAATCTCTATAGTGACAGCCACTCCATACCCCAGCCTTAACTCAGACAGCTAGTAGGGTGCAGATGTCCAGTGTAGTTGAAAGGAGGCATCGCACCGGGAATTAGTCTACACCGGCAGGTATTCTAAGTATCAGGAATCGCATAAGGACGGTTCATTTTGTGAAAAAAAAAACACTTAAAGTTTGTTTTGAGTAGGTGATGCGGTGTGGCATCGCAGCAACGCGATGTTTCTCTGTGCCATGTACCTAGTTTGTAACGAGACAGAGGGCCAGTCAAGTCACCTTCTGACAGGCAGTTAATGAATAAATGACCGGTATACTTTACCGTAGATTTGGCAGCAGCATATTAAATCTTCCAGATTTGGAAAATCTTCGACGAGACCGGCGGCTGGAGACACAGGGTTCGAGGGAAATTTGATCGGATTTCAACATTTAATGAGGATCGAAACGACGGGTGTGGTATCGTCCAAGCAATTAATACGACCGATGGGTACAGCCTAGATGACCATTGCGTCCGAGATTATCGCCTTCGGCATAAAAGCAGAAATTATTCATTCAGGAGGGTTACATTTGCAAAGACCCGAGAGCTATAGAGTGCATTGTTACATTTTCCCTGTGCAGAGCTAATTCCGTTATAGAGTGCTATGATTTCCATAGTTTGCAGCCATTTCCAATCTAAAGTATTCCACCGAGTGGGTTTTGTCCGAGGAGGAACCTATAGAAGCGATTTTGGAAAGGTTCGAGCATGGAGGCCTTGTGTTCGCTATGGTGACACCACCCAAGAGTATGAAACCAGGTTCATCACATACCAGATAGATGTTAAGGATGAGGAGTCAAGCGCAGGATGTAGAAGATGTCATCAAAGTCTCTGCTGAAGAGAAGAAGAAAGACGAGCCGATCACTGAAGATAAGAAAGCAGAGCAGCGAAATGATGAGAAGAAATCTCCCGCCAGGAAGAAAGTAAAAATGAGAAAAAGAAAGCAACGGGAGAAGGCAGCTGACCTATCGGATCAGCTGAGAGAAGAACAAGAGATTGCCGAGGCAAAGAAACGAAAATCTAGAGATCAGAGGTAGCATGAATTCCTGGAGTGATTTGTTGAGAAGAAAAGCGTTAGGGAAAACAAACCGAACAAGTAGAACTCCAGCATGCAGACAAAGGCTTGTTCTCAGAATGGAATTCAAGGCCTGTATAGTTGGTATGAAAGGATCCAGACTGAATGAAATATTTGAGAAGGCTAGAGGATACAGATTTTCCTTGTGATAAAAGTTCTAACGCAGATAAAGAGGAAAGGATATCTGTGGAAGGCTTCTCAAAAGCTTAAGATCCTTCAGGTCTCACAAGCGACGAGAGCGAGAGCATGACAATGAGGGAAGGAAAGAAAAGAGACCCCAATGAACTAAGTTACAGAAGCTATGCAGAACGAAGTCACAGGACTTCGGCAGAACCTTACAAAGACTTCACAGGAAGCCAAGGAGAAGCTACAGCAGGAGAAGCCCACTGGTAGTGGCTCAGGGACGAGCCACAAGTAAGTGTTAGGGGACTGTTGGAGTAGAGTCCTCTTACCACCCAAGTTGTACTTAGTGTTTTTTTTTATCAAGTGATCCTGGTGAACCGGACAGGGATAACTTGTTCGGACTTCAAAGGACCTATGGAAGTACTTCTATTAAGTGCTTGTTGTACTATATCACATGTTCGTACCCCATGGGGGAATTGTAATAAATGTTCTCGCATGATAGTGTCTGTAAAAGACTCGGTCTCTTAGACTTCATTTGTCAATCCGATCAGCCCAGGATGTTTTTTCCCTTGTTTATTATTGGTTGTTGAATAAACGATTGATAATTTCTGAGTTTTTCACTCCATACCTCCAAAGTTGGGATGGTCGGCTTGGCATTTAGGCCTATTGAGGTTATTAGAGTCTATGTGTCAATGTATAAACATGCTAGACATCTTTTTTGAGTCATATGAACATGTCTAAGTCCCCCTAGGTGTTTTTCAAGTTTTCAATTTTTTAGTTTTTTCAGTGTTTTTTTATTAAAATTTAATTTTTCCAAAACTTAGGCTATTTTTTAATAGTTTAATTGGAAAAATTTATTTTGTAATAAAAGTGGGCCAAATAATCGGTTTCAGTCATGTAGGTGCTCATTTTCAAGCTAAGAGCACCATGTAAACCCATGGACCCACTATTTCCTAGTTTTGAGTGATTTTCCATCACTCAGGTCAGAAAGCCCCAAAAATCAATTATTGATGATTTTAATTAATAAATTGATGAATAAAGGAGCAAATCCAAAATCACAGATCAGTGGATTCTCAGCCGATTTGATTGAAATCAGTCAGATCTGAAGCAGATTGACTGGATCTGACAAATCCTTGATTGAAGGAGGTGATCAAATCAGATCCAGAGTTGATCTTGAGCATCCTTTATGAGGAATTTCTCCCTCCCTCTCTCCTCAACACATTTTTGGCTCAACTGGATGATTTTTGGTGGATTCTTCAGTCAACAGGTTGAGGTGTCAGTCAGATCAGCCCCCTGATTGATAGTTGCACTTAGTGAGACTCAAATCTGGCTCAACTAGACACAGATCAGGCATTGATGGACTCTCCATCAGTTTATTTCACTTGATTCCATGAGTAATTGCGCCCCCCTGGGCTAGATGGCATGTAAATTGTATATATCCAGGCACAGCCTCCTCTTCCAAGCTAGTTAGAGCTGGACTGAAGGGCTTGCCATTGTAAACTGTGTATTGATCTTCATTTGTTGAAATAAAGAGAAGCTTTGGAGGCTAAATTGTGGAGTACCTTTCATGTGTGGATTGTCATTGTCATGCTGCATTCGAGGTGAAACTACTATTTTTCCAATTTCTTGCACTTAATTATTGTCGCCTGACTGGTTTATGAAATCATAGGGATAGATCACTGTAAGTAAGTTTAATTTCTTTCTATTTTCTGCATATGTTTGAATGAGTTAATACCTGTATGTTAAATAAGGTTATTTGCATACTGTATCAGCCCTTTCCCATATGTATCTTCAGATCTGATAGTTCTGTTTGCAGGAGTTGTGTTGTAGCTTACAGGTTTGCCGTGGCTGGAAGATCTATGGTTCAGGTTTGATTCCATTGATTTCCAGTAGAGATTGCTAATATCATGTCCCTCAGTGCTTCACNCTGCAGATCTGCTTCAACAACAAGCACCTTTCTTCCCCTTTCTCTCCTTTAAAAATTATTAAACTTTCCTCAAACTGGTTACTTTAAAGGTTTCTTATCACTCTGATATATCTATTTAAGAAAAATACACATAGATATGATCAGTAATATCCCTCCCAAATTCTATATCTTAGTTCTGTTTTGCTCATAAAGTTCAATTTCAAGAGATCTGGCTAAAATTGCCTTAGTTTCGCAAGTAGTTTAGTGAAAATTCGTAGCTTGTTGTTAAGGTAGTTTCATTTGCTGTTCGATAAATTTAATATTCTGTAATATCAGTGCAATTAAATTGGCTGCACAAATAGCAGGACAAGATCCCAAGGAAAGCTTGCTTTCCTTGGTTCCTTTTTCGCTGATTTAGCTAGTTTAACTTCATTATTTTTTGAGATAAAGTAGGCTGATCCAAAGGTACTCTTAAAGTGATTTTGGACATATTTTATTCTAACTTGATTTCTGTTCTTTAGTAGGTATGACAAAAGAAGAACGGAATCTACTGTCCAAAGTGGCTTTTGGAGCACTCAAATCCCCCCAGGGGTCTCCCTTTTGTCACAAAATTCTTAAAATTTTTGTATAACTGTAAGATCTTGGTTTCATCCTATATAAGGACCAAGAAGAAATGATATATCAGTCCTCTAATATTGTAACCATTAATAAATAAAATTTCCTTTGGAATAGGCTCTTTCAAGCCCATTCCCCATCCCCCTTGGGGGGATTCATGTCGGTGCCATTTTCGTCGTTTTCTGCTTATTTCCTTTTTACTAGAATTGATCTGATTTGTAGGGTAGTATATTTGATCTTGTTTTTAATTCCATATTCCATATCTTACTTTCAAATTAATCATAATACTTACCCCACGATTTCCCGGGTGACCCGAAAGGGGAAATAGATTCGTGGTAGGATTAATCAGAAAACCAGGTTTGTGTAGTTGTTTTATTTTTTCTATCATTTGTTTATAAGTATCTTTAAAATTAACCCCTCCTCGATTCCCCGATTGAGATCCACTTGGATCGAAAGAGGTTCTTGGAGGCTTTTCTTTTAAACAAGAACACATCTCTTAAAAACTTATTAAAATTTATAAGACTCCAGTGTGTATGCTCTGCACTTGGCTGCGGTTCATCCGATCAGTCAAGCTGTATCAAAAGCGCTTGGGTGACTAGCATAATTAGGACTCACCCTCCCCAATTAACAAACCATCAGGTGAAAATCCAACACCTCGATCAAACCTTTACGGTGGCAAAATACCCAAAGGAAGCGGGAACCTACTGAAAAGTGACCTTGGGGCACCGATCTCTGTCACACCCTAATGGGTGTGTTATGAACATAGCCCCAGAGACTCCATTTCAGCCCACATATTCCTTGCGGGTAGCCGTAAAGGTTTTGTTTTGGACATACTCCAAGTACTCTCGGGTATATCTGGAGTCCCCGTTTTTGCCTAATTTAATCAACTCATACTTCACATTTAACTTAAAACATACCAAGATGCAATCGCAAAACATTCACCCCGAGCACATGCAAGAACATTGATCTGATTTGATTTGACTCCATTTTAAGGCACTGGTCTTTTTTGATTCATATATATATTGTGTATCAGCTTTGTGCTTTTGTGTGTTTATTTTCGCATCTTGCCATCTGTGATTATCGATAGTTAAAATATTCAAACTCGTAAGTAACTGATTCAGTTTAATATCACCTCACTAAGTAAATTGTCCTTAGTAACATAATAGGGTCTACGCCCCTTGGCTCTGTTAGGAGTTGAGCCTAAACAAAGGAGTCAAGAACAAGGTGACAGCCTTGACTCGAGACTTGCCCCCAAAAACACACCGAGTGGCTTGAAGATTTCTGCCACGTGACCCAGGTGTGTGAAAGGCGGCAACACTTTTTGGTGACGTTGCCTGGGATAAATCTTTTTATTCCCGAGTACGACTTAGCTTAACTTTTTGCTAAAAAATTAAAAAGATAAAAACTTTTGATTGATCTAGTCTTTAAAAAACATAAAAATTAAAACTCGATCCATCTAGCGACTCCACTGTCTAAACATCCCTTCAAGAATTTCTACCCGAAGAAACCACCAACAATTATTCAATCCTCTCCCTGATCCCAAAAGGTTTATTAGGGAAATATTAAATAGGCAGAATTCTCGTAGAAGCCTTGAATATTTAGGAGACCAATCCCTGTCAAATATCCATCACATATTTGTAGAGAGTCATGTTCACTAATCTCAAGAAATGATGGAATTTTACAAACCCCTTGACTTTTCTTAGATAGCAGGTAGTCCTCATTACATTCCGAATGATGCTATCAAGAAGCTACCCAGGTTCGAGGGAAATAATGCTACCACTGCCAAGACTCATCTCCGAAAGTTTGAAAGGCACCTAGTTAGTTATTGTGATAATGTTGCCTCTAACCATGAAGATATAAAAATTAAGCTCTTTGCTTTGTCCTTAGACGATGATGCTGCGGAATGGTATGAAAACCTTGGTGATGATTCATATAAAACCCTTAATGAATTCCTAATAGGTTTTAAGAAGAAATGGGGGGAAAAGAAAGAACCAAGACATCTGCTTGATGCCCTTCATAACATAAAGAAGATGGAGACTGAAACCATGGATGAATTTAACACTAAGTTCAGGCGTGTGGTTGTGAACCTCCCTAAAAAAATCAAGCCAAAGGATGCCTCCATCCTCATATATTACATCGAAGCTTTCACTGGGGATTTGAGGTACCAGTTAAGGGATAAAGATACGGTCGATCTAAAAACTGCTCAAGATCTGGCCGAGAAAATAGAAAGGAATATGCAATCTTCGGGCAAATCCAACATTCTAGGTTACACTAGGGGAAACACTTCGTACAACAAAGAGAAGGGAAAGGCCATTGAATTAGAGGAAAAGGAAACCTCTAAAGACCCCATGGAAAAGGTAACTAGATTGTTGGAAAAATTCATGACAAACCAATCTGAGCAATTGAATAAAATTCAGAACAGAATAGTCACACTAGAAAGAAATAATGGACATAGGAATTTTCAGCCAAAACAGAATCAAGTGTATCAGAAGAAGTTTCCTCAGCAAGAGCCTAGGATTCCAAACCAGTTAGATTCAACTAACTTGGTAGATGAAGTAATTCCATGGTGTAGACCTTGTGAGCAATTCCACCCAGAAAGCACTTGCTACATAGCAAACCAGGTTATAGAACATGGGATGGTAGAGGTCAGTAATCAGGAAACAAATTCAAGCGAGCCTGATCATATATACATGGTAGGCCAGGCATACCCTTTGTCACCATCTAAACAGTACAAGCTTGAGGATGAAACTATTGCAGAATATTACAGTGAAACTTATGAGGAAAACTGTAATATACATGTTGGGACTCCTATGTGTTCTCCATATAATGATGACAGTCTGGAAGGTTTACTACCTTGTGGCCTTTTCTCTGAAGAAGATGAGTATGAAAATGAGGACAAGTATAGCTTGGAGCATGATACAAGTGACGAAGACTCCCTTATCCCTGACAAAGATGTTGATGAGGAGTCCTGGACATTCATGGAAAATCCAGTCTATGACATGAATAAAGAGGAAAATAATGAACCAGAAACTTTTGATGGTTTTGTTGATGGCATATCCAAAGAAGAGAGCATGTACCATGTGGCCTTGGGAAAATTTGATATAAAAATGGAGCATGCAGTTTATCCACATGATCAGTCTAAGACATATATCGATATTAGTAATGCAGACAAAGAGAACTCGATATCGGAACCTGATATCAGCAATGGGGAATCCATCACATTTAACATAGATGATGGTGATGACTATTGGGATTTTTGTGGATATCTTATTAAGAATCCTATCTATGCTATATCTAGCAAGGGGAGTGTCTGTTTAGAGATTTGTGGAAGTCCAATATACTATACTTCCATAGAGGGAAGCATGAATCTGGAGACCCTGGAAAATCCTAGTATGGAAAAGCAGCATTCAAAACTCTTATATGATCATTCAGAGTCATATCATGCAGAGCCGCACAAGGGTATCAGTAATGAAGACATGGAGAAGCAGTTTTGTGAAAAGATAGATGTGATGCAGTTATTAGAATATCAGTCTCAACTATCATCTTCACATATAGAGTTTCCTCATGACCCGGAGCTGCTTGGGGATTATACAGTGAATTATCATCCGGTAAGCCCTAATGATCAGTATGATGGTGTAGTCAATCTGCCTCATCATTCCAATTTGTACATCAACCTTATCCAGTCATGGATAGAAGCATCCTGGGAAAGCACTTACCAGTTTGGGAGGAAGTTTGACGAGATTGTTCATGCCTATGATTTCCCATCCATCCCGCCCCTTCTGGATCATCACGCAGGTTTGCATTTTCTAAATAAAGTATCCTTACTTTGTCTAGTAACCAAAGACAAGGAAATTTTTTTTTATGTTAATAAAATTCTTAGGTGGTTACATTGGATTTCTGATTACACTTAACCTTTTCTATATCATGCTTAGAGTAGGAAAATAAGCTCCTTGAAAGAGAGCATTTACTTTCTGCATTTCTATTTTATACTTAGTGATAATAAAAATTTGCTTCTTTTAGTTAGTTACATTTATTTTGTTTAAATAAATCAGCTTAATGGTTCATTTGGTTTTTTATAAAACTTGTGCTACTGAGATTTTTCTTGTCAAGCTGAGATGTTTTTATAGGGTATATCAACCAGAGATTCTGGTGTTCTCGTATCCTCTCCTTGCCTCAAAGACCAGATCGAGCACACGTCCCACAGTTGGAGCTAGAATGTTACCACCCAAGTTGTACTTAGTGGTTTTTTTTATCAAGTGAGCCTGGTGAACCAGACAGGGATAACTTGTTCGGACTTCAGAGGACCTATGGAAGTACTTCTATGAAGTGCTTGTTGTACTATATCACATGTTCATACCCCATGGGGGAATTGTAATAAATGTTATAGCATGATAGTGTCTATAAAATACTTGGTCTCTTAGACTTCATTTGTCAATCCGATCGCCCAGGGTGTTTTTTCCCTTGGTTATTATTGGTTGTTGAATAAACGACTGATAATTTCTGAGTTTTTCACTCCATACCTCCAAAGTTGGGGTGGTCGGCTTGGCATTTAGGCCTATTGAGGTTATTAGAGTCTATGTGTCAATGTATAAACATGCTAGACATCTTTTTTGAGTCATATGAACATGTCTAAGTCCCCCTAGGTCTTTTTTCAATTTTTCAATTTTTTAGTTTTTTTATTAAAATTTAATTTTTCCAAAACTTAGGCTATTTTTTAATAGTTTAATTGGAAAAACTGATTTTGTAATAAAAGTGGGCCAAATAATCGGTTTCAGTCATGTAGGTGCTCATTTTCAAGCTAAGAGAACCATGTAAACCCATGGACCCACTATTTCCTAGTTTTGAGTGATTTTCCATCACTCAGGTCAGAAAGCCCCAAAAATCAATTATTGATGATTTTAATTAATAAATTGATGAATAATGGAGCAAATCCAAAATCACAGATCAGTGGATTCTCAACCGATTTGATTGAAATCAGTCAGATCTGAAGTAGATTGACTGGATTTGACAAATCCTTGACTGAAGGAGGTGATCAAATCAGATCCAGAGTTGATATTGAGCATCCTTTATGAGGAATTTCTCCCTCCCTCTCTCCTCAACATGATTTTGGCTCAACTGGATGATTTTTGGTGGATTCTTCAGTCAACAGGTTGAGGTCACTAGTACAAGTGATCAATTTTGCCACGGAAAAATGTGGCAATATCCACGGAAAAGCATGGATATTGCCACATCTAAGTGTTTTTTTTCCCGTGGAAACAATTCCGTTGCAATAGAGATGACCCTTAATTGGCGTCGCAAGAGCGAAAATGTTCTATATTTCGTTAGATGTCTAAGCCGTCGCTATATCCACGCCTGGCCGTCTCTGTATCCACGCCTGTCCATATTTGTATCCACACCGGGCCATCGTTGTATCCACACCAAGTCGTCGCTATATCCACGTTGAGTCGTCACTGTATCCACAGCTGTGAAATTTTAAAAAAATTGTCGTCGCTGTATCCACGACTATAACTGTTTAAAAAAAAATACAATAGCCATAAGACCAATTCCATGTGGAAGTAGGTCATAATCCTTACATAATTAGTCAGGAGAAAATGTATTGAATGCACCAGTTTCCCAAGATTTCAGCCCTGAAACTGTGTATGAAGATTATGATTATGGAGAAGACAACGTGTTTTCAACAGTACAAAATAGTCCTCAATTCAGTTCAGCTAAGTTTGGAGGCAAAAGAGGTCCATTTACTCCTAGAAGTGAATACGCAGAGAGTTTATTTGAGGGTTATTTTTCCTTTCCCAACTATATGGCTAATACTGAATCTTCAAAAGCTAAGGTTCGTTCTCAAAGTGCTCCTAAACAGAGGCCAACTTCTTATGAAAGGAATACAGTCTCATTTAGAAGGAGACCATCTTTGCAAGGAGTAGTGGATGTCAGGTCAAGCTTCACCAGTGCACGGATGCAAAGGTCATCTTCTCATGTCCCCTCAGTTCGCAAAGGCTATCAGGATGCTGGTCCAGTTATGCTAGACAGATCGACAATGTCACTCAGGGATAGTCAATTTGAGATAGCTTCGGCAAGAAATGGTCACTACTAAATTCTTTAAAGTTTGTTGAGATGTGTATCTTCTGAAAGTTTGTTGGTGTAGACAAAATTTGCCTACACCATATTACAAGTGTTTTTCCTGTAAAAAGATAGAAAGGGACGAGATTACTATTATCAGGATGGATGAGCAGGTTAGTTCCAGGCATCCATTCCATTCAGCAGGGCCTTCTGTGGGTGTAAGCTAAATAGCTTTTCTTATATCGAGTTCCACGAGAAATACACAAAGGTTTTTGGTCAGCCCTTGAATGAAAATACCTTGAAAATTCCTAGTTCAGTAGGTTATTTTCCACGGGATATTGGCATTGCTAATTTGTCAGGAAATTCAAGGTTTCCAATGTCTGCTTCTATAGGTAAACCAAGGAGCAACAGCTTGGAAGACATAGTATCCAAAGTGGAATTGATGGAATTCAAGACTCCTAAGCCTACACTTGAAATATTGAATGATGGTGATATTGGTAGTCAAGATAATAAACAAGAATTTTATTCATGCATGGACACTATGAAACAGGAAGAAGATTTTAGGAGACGAGACCATGTGCTACAGAGTGATCTGTTACTCACTACAGAGAATGAAATCCATGTAATCAAGGGTATTTCAGATTGTAATAATCTGAGTAGAACATATAACATTACATGCATGGAGACAGAGGAATCAATGGATTTAGCCCTATGCTGTAACTCTATTTCTCCAGGATCTAGAACTCATTTAGAGACAACTGGCTGTAGTAAAATGTCTTCTATAGCTGGGGAGTGCTCTGCTGTAGGTTTACAGGAAGAAGGTTTACAGGAAGATGGAGAGAAACAAGAGAAAGGAATTATTTTGAGGTTGGATTCTGGCTATTTCAATGATGATAGGTCTAGAAGGGACTTGAATACCCCTATGGATTCTTGGGAAAAGCAACTAGAAGTTGTAAATACACTGATCTAGATGGGTAAGGATGTTGAGATGCAAGTTTACAAGCCATTGTTTCAAAAATTAACAGTGAATGAACAAGGGCTGTTCCTTGAAAATAATGGACTGATTAAGATACCTTCTTCAATAAGTAGTAACATCTCTTTTATAGCATTTTCCCATTATCTTGATCCAAATATCTAGGTATCCCCCGTGAAGTTCCTGGATTTCTGCCAGCCATGAAGATTTATACTAGTATACAAGCAAAAAAGAACGAAATGGAAGAACAACTCATAAGGTCTGTGTATGATT
>LPNX010426498.1:6976-21172 GCA_001517045.1 Pseudotsuga menziesii | reverse complement strand
GACAAAACATTGGATGTAAAACTAGACGTAATATTGAATGCAAGATGGGATGCAACATTAGACACAAAACTAGATGCAATATTAGATACAAACATGGCTACAAAACTAGGTGCAACACTGGGTGCAACATTGGGCTCAAACATAGATGCAAAAAAAGACATCAACCGAGATGCAATACTAGGTGCAAACCTAGATGCAAAATACAACGTAAAACGAGATGAAACATTAGGCACAAACATGGATACAAAAAAATACGTAAAACAAGATACAAAATTAGATGCAAATGGGGATGCAACATTATAAGTAAAATTGAATGCAAAACTAGACGCAACATTGGGCTGAAAATTGGATGCAATCCTAGATGCAACGTTAGATGCAGAATTGGACACATAATTTTATGCAAAACATGGTGCAAAATTGGGTGCAAGACTTGATGAAAAACTAGGAGCAAAATAAAATGCAAAATTGGATGCAAAACTGAGCGTGAAACTAGGTGCAAACAAGGATGTAACAAAGGACGCAAAAAAATGCAATAGAAGTTGCAAAATTGCGCAGAAATAAAGGCGTAACAAAAGATGCAAAAAATTGGGCGCAAAAATGGACACAAAAATGGATGTTAAAAAGGACAGAAAAAAGATGCAATAGAAGTTGCAAAATTGCGCAGAAATAAAGGCGTAACAAAAGATGCAAAAAATTGGGCGCAAAAATGGACACAAAAATGGATGTTAAAAAGGACAGAAAAAAGATGCAATAGACGACATTTTACGACAATGTACAATAGCGCTAGGTTTAGCACCGGATTGCTCACCACAATTGGGAAAAAATTACACTAAAATCCGGCTAAATTCAATGCTAAATCTAGTTTTTGTTGTAGTGGGATCACGACTTAACTCTGTGGATTTGCGTCTCTTTGCTACGGAAATCAAATATGACCATGGATATGTTTGATGATGCATAAGCCATGGATTCTTCTGAGTCTTCTATTTATCTGGATCATATGCTTGGAACTATGTTGCCATCACTAACCACCAAATCATACTTTTATATGTTTCCAAATGAATGCAAAACCTCCAACATACATATGCTAGTTCCCTCGTCCTAACTTTGTGAGTTACATATATGCATATAATTACAATTATTATATCGTAACTTTTGTCTTATCCCTTGCTAAAATTTTACAGGGTAGATGCAAGGGAATTGTAATGGAGTAGGGGACAGAGCCTCCCCCATATCCCAACCATCAACGTCCCATTCATGGGGTAATGTACTTTATGTTTCAATGCGATATAAAATTGAATTTTATGTTTAATTTATCATGTTCATCTTTATTTCTAGTTTATGCTTACATGCATGACGTCACACTACACAAGGGGATTTACATAGAGGCATTGGGGATCCTATCATGTGGATACATGAGAGAGAGGCCCTCCATCGGTGTCATACCAATGAGGGAACATCGACTTGAGTAGGTCTTGAGGTTGTTACATAGCCAAATTTTTATGACAGCGACATCACCATCAAAATATACCTTGATATGAATCATAACATGACTCATATTTTCATTGCTCATAACATTCAGCAATTTTTGACCTATATAGTTTGAGAGATTAGTCTTCCTACCTAGTTATAAAGATAATTAATTCATTTTTTTATTTAGAAAATGGTTAAAATAGTTCTCTTTTTGTTGGGAGAACAGATTGGCCTTCCAAAATATGAAATAGTGTTTGTGACTACCTATATTGATTTCTACAAAAGAAAATTTGTAATATACATTTTACAGTACTATACAATTCAATTTACAAAGCTTAGATTTCCTAAACGTTTATATAAATAATAACAATAAATACAAAATGATTGAAACATTTAATTTTCATGCTTTGTAAATCAATATAAGACCTCTAATCTAGATAAATCCACTAAGTTGTCACTTAAACAATTCAAACGTGTGATTGATAAAAAAAATGAATATATATATGCACATGATCAAATAAATATCAAATAAATATAAAAGAAGAGTAGAAGATCAAATAAATATAAACATGATCTGTTAATATCATGCATCACATATTTTCCGTCCATGTGGGATATGGATACCGTCCTGGCGTCTTGTACTATGAGGATTGGTGTCTTAAACAATTAATCATGGTCAAGGGAATAAAATAAGGCCCTTGTTTTGAACTAATGAACTCTTTAAGGATCAAAACAGATTTAAATTATGCTATAAATTACATTACATGTCTACTATAGGGCGTTATTTTCAATCAAATAAGATGTAGCTATTACTACAATCTTTTGTGCATTAGAATTCGTGTTCATTGTCTCATAACTCTTGAGAGCTTGATCGAGCTAATTAAATTGAATAGCTTGATCAAACTATGGACCTCGATCGAACTATTGTACTAACCATGATTAAACCCTTGATTGAGGTATTTGAAAATCCATCCAAAACCTCGATTGATGGTTTTAAATATATTTATAGAGCTATTAGCTCGATCGAGGGCTTAAAATATAGTTCTTTGCCCTTTTTTTTGCAGTTTGAATTTTTATGCCGTCTTCACAAGGCCTGAAATTTTCTTAATATAAACCTTACGTGGCGAAATTCATACCAATAAATTCATCAACGAATCATCTTTGGATTGACATATAATTCACATTGTTTGGAGTTCGTATGATATATTTCTTAAAATTTTCTTTTCAAACTTACTCTTGAAAACCATGTCCACAACTTCAAAGCAACGGCAAAGAAAAATTGATAACATAAAACCTGACAACCAAAATTTTTAAAAAAATGCATACACCTGAGAGAAATGGGTCCTCTTCAAAAGGGTATTTTTGTTTTTTTATTTTTTTTACCAGTAAAAAAAGGTTTACGTGCACACAAGTGTGTACAAAATGCGATTAAAATTGTCATTGGTAAAAGTGTTGTATTATTGGTATTCTAATTGCAAAAAGTTTGTTCCATGTTTAACCAAGGTTAAATGCTTAATTTGAGTGAAAGGATATTAATTTAAGAAGATGCTAATACGCAATGCAAGTGTAAAATTGAATGTAAAATACATCTATCACGTATATAAAATTAAAATATTTTAGGTCAAAGTTTGTTGTTCGAAAGTTAGTTTTGATAAAATGTTTTTTTGAAATAAAATATTGTTTTAAAATATAGTTGCAACCAGAGATGTATGGAAAATAGTAAGAATTTATAATTTTCTAAAAGTGTATAAAATGTGGAGAATTTTATTAATTTTTTTTTTAAATATTCAAAATTTTAAGGTTTTTATATAGTCTTTTTTTATAATTTTGGTAATATTTAGAGTAAAGAAAATTATCCCATGAAATTTAGTGGAATCGCCTTTAAAAAAAAGACAAATTGATAAATCATTTTCCGGGAAAAAAGGTCGAAAAGTAGTCCATGGGCTAAATTTTTCTCCTAAAATTTTCCTTAAAGAGATGTTGTTTGGGTGATGTGTAAAAGAGTATAATATTACAATAAATATGCCCTTAGAAGAGATGTGGACAAGTTTAAGTTTGATTTACACAATGATGCCATAGACAAACATGATGAAAGTCAAAGAAGAGACACATTAACAATATTGCAAAAATCATATTAAAGAAATTGTTGTAAGGAAGAGCGACCACAACAATAATGAACTAGAGGAACATAGGAAGCATGGAGATGATAAATATGAAAGCAATGATTTGAATATAGTGTTGTTATGATAGAAAATGAGAAATTTCAAAAGAAGATGCCATGTTTATAGAATAGTGGAAAAGTGTAAATGAAGCATCAATTAGAGAAAACAAAAGAGATCATGTCCATTATAAGAAGGTTTAATAGAAGTGATGTGAATAGATAAATACATTAAAAAAAGAAAAAAAGAAAAAAATATATATTATGATAAACGTGTACCTGGAATTTTTTTATGATATATAAGAGGGAGGATGCAACAAGATTCATTGAATTAGAGTTGGAACAATTGGCAAGAGTGGAAGAGCTATAGTAGGTTATAGTAGGTTGTAGGAAAGGTGATGGTGATTATAATTGAGGGGAAGATAGAAATGTTTAAGGCATGTCAAGCCTTTCCATAAAATGGAATATTGTATCATTCTATATCAAAAGGATGATGAAGAAGGAGGTGGTCTCAATAAGGGGAGGTGGATAATAGTTCAAAGTTGGGAAGAGAACCAACAAGAAAATTAATGATAAGGAAAAATATCTATAATTTTTTAATCGAGTTAACAAACTTATAAAAAATATCATCACTCTTTTTCCTGATGGGATAGATTAATTGGTTGAGTTGTATGAGTTGCAAGTAGAAGTTCTTGGGGTCAAGTCCCTGGGATGATTATCCATGTGAATGTTGAGGGTCTCAATCAATGTCCCTATTGGGTTAGGTTTCCAAAACTTAAAGCAAACAAAGTTACCTCAGGTACCATCCTTGAAATGAGGGTAAGTACTTGGAGGGTTTCCATCATTCATTCCATTGGAATATATATTTGTACAAACCTTGATTTCTACAATTAATTTGGGTTGTTTAGTAGTTTGAAACTTTGCAATGATTAATGAAAATGTATAAGGTCTAAGGAATCAATATTCATTATGTTCATGCTTCTCATTTCACCCATCATGCATATTTTACCTTTGTATACATTCTCCAAAATTGCCAAATGTTTCAATTTCTTTTTTTGGAGTTGTACAACTCTTACTTCAATATAGTTTTAAGGAAAGTGGAAGTGTAGAATGGTGCACCATGTGAAAGAATACAATGTAGTTCTTTCATATGTTGTTACATTCATTTATAGTTTTAAGGAAAGTGGAAGTGTAGAATGGTGCACCATGTGAAACACTAGAATGTAGTTCTTTCATATGTTGTTACATTCATTTAGACAAATTTTGGTTTGTCAAACCTTAAGAAAAATAAAGAATTACTTTGTTTGCTTTAGAATTTTGTTTTTTCGTCTGAAAACCCTTAACAAAATAATTTCTAGATCTCCATAGCTTTGATGAACTAAAAGCTTAGGAAGGTCAAACATATATTTTGAAATTTTGGTCTAAAACAGTTGTATGCGGGACAATTTAAAAGAAAGTGTTTTTCATCTTCAACCCTCTTAGTTTCATAAGGATGAGAAGTTCTTTCGACCCATAACATTTTAGGAATTCTACAATGTCTCGTTTTAGTATGGAGATAAGAAGAGTTGGTTCTTAGATTGGAACTAATGTTGATATTCTTCTCTACTCTAGTGAAAATAGAGAGAAAAATTTGATCTTCCATATCATGGTTGATCATCGTCTTATAGTATCATAATTTTCTCTTATCCTTTAATTCTTAATCACACTGTAATTTATCTTTAAATTTAGATGTAATGAATTTTCAATATTATCATTATTATGTAAATTGACCTATTCCTTGATTTCCCAATTATTTAAATACAAGATTTCGCATCTTTATGCCAACCCTCCTTGTCATGTACCTAGTAGCCTCTTTACATTGTTGAGACCACAGGGCACTCAAATATGTACATACAATCCCACTCTTTCTTCTGATTACAAATTTACTTTCAATGGCTTATTAAGATACAGATCTATAAAGATGGAATATATATATATATGTATGTATGTATGTATGTATGTATGTATGTATGTATGTATGTTCTTTGAACTAAAATTATACATTCTAATTATGTAATCATTCCTAACATGAATGCATCAAAAAATGCTCAACAAATAGATACATATAATCTATTCCAAAACAATAATTGAAATATCACATAGCATAACTAAAATTCATGGAATTCATACACAATTGAGAATTATCTTAAGAGAGTGTCCTCCAACCAGCTATAAGCTAAGAACATTACTCCCAGCTGTAGGGTCTCTCTTAAGCCTTCTCTTTCTTTGACATATGCCACCCTTGATATGGGGGTATCAATCCACAAGGGTATCTAATTACCACTTCTTCCCCTTCACTTATCGCAACACTCGTCACAAATTGCTCCTCACCAAATGACATATATCCTCTACTCAAGCACTATAGGTAATCCCATCCACAACTGACTCAAATCCCTCCCTCATTTCTCATCAACCTTCACAATGCTATGGAAGGTAACCCTTATTTTCACCAAAACCCCTTAAGTTGACCCCTTCCCCTTCTAGCGCCCTGCTACATGTCATCCAGGAAGCCTCCATGACAAGACTCTAAGGAAGTCACATTGTAGGCCAAGTTCCATAATCCTGGGCACCCATTTATCAAGGTAGCTAGGTTTCCATTTTATTAGGGTGGGATCAAGTGTAGCTTGTAGAAAACTAATCTTCCCTTTATTTACCCACTGGAACTACCATGACATGGGTTCTCTCCTCTTTGGATGCCAAAATTAATGAATAAAATGAGTTTCTAATTTTATACATACATGGATTTTCTTTTACATGTGGCTTCCATAGAAGAGTCTACTTTTCCTTTTCAATACTCCATTAATATAATTAACTCTTGATTAATTAAAGTGACCCTCATAATTATAGTTAAAAGACTTTAGGTTAAAAAAACTAAATTTCTAAATACATCTTTCCTATTATCCATAAGTTAATGTCCTCCAAAAGCATCACCCTACATTCTTTTTTTAACTCTCATTGATTACAATTTTTTAAAATGATGTGCCATTAGCACATCATTAGCACACAATTTACCTTTTTTTCTTTCTTTCTTTCCGAGGACTCTAAACTAAATTGATAAGTAGTATGGTATTACATAAAGCTGGGAATAAAGCACATATCTTTAATTAGATTTTTAAATAGTTTGTATTTAAAGGTGAATGTTTATTAGATTATAGTTATTTTTTAAAATGTCAATAATTATTATTGTAATTATTATTGTATTCACAATTGAATAGTTTGATGTGTTTTGATAATTATGAATGTTTCATTAGGTGATATTCGATACCTTTAAAGGTTTCTTACTTAACAATCTAGAAGAGCGTATTTGTTTTAGTCTTGTCATATTTTGCAATGATGTAGAGACTTTATTCATCAATTTATTTAAAAAAAGTTTTTGAAGAATTCATATTAGTTGTCGAATAATTTAGTAGCTGTTAACATTTATATCTCCATCTTTATTTCAACTTTTAAAATAGGGAGTAGTGATGCACTTCTCTATTGCTTTTAGGTTATGGATAAATAATACATTATTACAAGTTTTAAATATTTCATTACTGGTCTAACCTTTAACTTTAAACTATATAAATTTTTTATATTAAAACATTTTTAAACTACTACACTAGAGTATATTAAATAAGTGATAAGAGGTATGTATAAGCAACTTTGTTGCTAATTTCACTTGTTAACGTTAAGATATCAGTTTGCATTGGTGATAACAATATGTTTATATAAATATACATATAGGTTATAAATCTTAAAATTTATTTAATTGAAAGGTTATAAACATTTTTAGAAAAAAAAGACATTAACATTATCTAGATATTTAATGTGGATATTTTTGGCAAGGATATATCAGACTATTATGATTATCCCTCTCTTAGCTAAGTTATATGGTATTATCTTAGAAAAGAATATAAATGAATGACTAGAAATGGAAGGTAAGTGGGCTAAAGGCCAAGCAGGTTTTAGATGGAATCATTCAACCACAGACCACCTCCTTACACTTAGGATCATTGCAGAGGAATGTTGTAATAATAAGTATGACCTATTTTGTTGCTTTGTGGATTTTAGAAAATCTTTTGATACAATGCTTAGAAATAACCTGTGGAATAGGCTAGAGGAGCTTAAGGTTCCTTTTGAGTTGAGAGCTTCCATGATAAGGTTATACGAAAAGGTCATTGCCAAGTTTAAGAATAATGAGGGGTGAACAACATATATAAATTGTAATATTGGAGTTAAACAAGGTTTCCCCCTCTCCCCTACCCTTTTTGGCATTTACATTGATAAGCTAGAAAATCGTTTAGAAGAAGCAGGTTGCGTCGGTACAATCTTAGCTGAGATAGTTATCATCCTCCTACTTTATGCTGATGATATTGTTCTTATGGAAAGGTGTCCTTCTGATCTCGATAAACAATTAATAATTCTTAAAGATTCTTGCTCTAACATGGGTATGACTGTTAGCACTAACAAGACAAAAATCATGATTATAAAATCTAAGAAAGACACATATGCAAATTTATTTATGATAATAGAAATCTAGAGGAAGTGACTTGTTACAAGTATCTTAGAATTGATATTCATCACAAGCTCAGTTGGAACTATAGCATTGAGAAAAAGATTTATGGAGGGTGGAAAGCTTATTTTGGTCTTGAAAAGAACTGTAAATCATCCAAGCAGGTCATGTGGGATAAAAAGAAGTTCCTCTTTGAAACTCTTGTCATCCCTATTATCTTGTATGGTTGTGAAGTATGTGGGTGCAACATTTCTAGATAATCTTGGAGGAAGATTGAGCAAATCCAGAAGCGGTTTATAACTTATAACCTCAAAATTAAAAGCAATACACCTTATCCTATTCTCCTCATAGAAGTGGGTCTTTCCCCCATCGAGAGCATTGCTATGACTAGGTACCTGATGTACAAGCATAAGAAAAATAACATGGGAAACGAGAGACTTCCTAAAATTGCTTTAAACTCAAGTCAAAACTAACTACGCCTCAAGCAGCATTGGTGTAAAGATACCATGGCCTAGTTAAACCATTGGAGCATTAATGAAAATGACATTTTGTAGAACATTGACAATGTCAAAAATATTATTATTTCTAAGTTTAAAGAGAAATTCTGGTGTAAGGAAAATTTAGCGGTTAAGAGAAAATTAAGATACTATAAGGAGGTCATTAATCCTAACTTGGAAGATCATAAGTATCTCTCGGTAATAACTAGCTCACATAAGAAAATTAATATAGCCAAGATTAGAATGAACTCTCATGAACTCCATAGCGAAACATGACGTTGGTCTATTCCTAAAACTCAGTGGGCGGAAATGATTTGCCATCTTTGTGAGTCTATGAGTGTTGATGATGAAAATCACTTTCTCTTAGAGTGTCTTGCTTACACCCACATTAGATCTTAGTTTCATAGTATTTGCTACAATACAAACCTTTATAATCTCCTAACTTGTCAAAACTATAGTGAGCTTGGAAAGCTTCTTGGCAAGCTTTCTGAGCACATGAACAAGATTTTAAAGTAAACCAAGTATTATCCTTCTTAAGGTCTGATAAACCAAAGTTGGTCTCAGTGGACGTTAACCATCATCATCGTCATCATCATCATCAACATAAGTTTATGACCAGGTAAAGTGTTGATACTTTTGGCATGGATATTTAACTTTATAAGGATGTGATCAAGTTTAAAGTTCAAGAATCAAAAGTATTTTTCCGTTTTGACTAGTTTAATATTTTCAATATTAAAAAAGGAAATCAATATTTTCACCCAACATTGCCACTTTATACTCTATTGGGGCTTAGGATTTTTCCCAATATTTATTTTCATGTGAAACAATGAAGCGGTTAATAACATGATTTGGTGGAAACATCTCCTTTCAACCACAACTTGTTTTTAATATTACTTAAATTTTAAAAAAGAAAAAACAATAAAAAATTAAGGAATGAAAAGATAGAAATTTAAGCAATAAAATGATAGAAATTTAAGGAAATTCATTTGATGACTCACAAATTTTGTAGTAATTTTTTTTTAATTACAATTTTGTGGCAAAAGCATCATATTTCTATATCGTCTATTTTATAGCAATATCTATAACTATAACTGTTAGCAATTCAGAAGACATTGCCACTTGATAACTATGGTATAAAATACATATCAATTATTTCAATTTTATACTTTTACACATATATAAATAAGATACAAAATTGTTATTTATCTATATAATATATTAATTTAGAACTAAACATTTCTAGATTATAAATTATAGTAATATAAAGTGTAGCTGATTTTCTAATTTTTAATTTATATAAAGTTTATAATTATTATTTTTTTATATAAAATTATTTATTAATTTTTTTATATAAAATGATTTGTTGATTATTTAATTTTTAAAAATATTTTTTAATTAAAATAAAAATATATTTAAAAATAAAAATTTTAATTAAAAAAAATCAAACATTGATTTAGATTTAAAAGTAATGTCATATTTCTGATACTTATTTATTGAGTAAAAAAACATTCTATAAATTAGTATAATTAAATTAAATTAATAAAAATATTTTAAAGATAATATCATATTTATAATACACGTATTTATTAAAAAAATTTTACTGTAATTACCTTAGAATTAATAAAAGAAAATGTAATTAAGTATTTTTTGTATTTAATAAAAAAAATGTACTTTGGTCATTAAGTTAGAATTAATATTAATGTGTTCTTTGTATTTTGGGATACTTTGAATTTATTATGTGTATGTATAGTGTGTCTCATTAAAGCTAACCTTGTAATTACAGGGCTGATTCATATATTTTGGCATTTATGTTGAATTAGAACACAATTTAATATAGTCTTGGTTATGATTTATAGTTTACTTAAACAATGGTTTCTTTTTTCAGATAGAAAGATCCACGGGAAACCCAGCAATACTTCCCCACATTTGTGGATGGTAGAGGTGGTAAACCACCAGCCATCCTAGCAGAAGGCCTAACCCCAGAGGACTCAAGGCTTGAACCCGTGACCTCCCCGAACCGAGAAAGTGTGCGCACGTCTTACTTAAATAATGATTTCTTATGATTCATATCATCATGCTAACTTTATGTTTAATTTCTGAATTTGTGACACAACTTTGGAAACAAATCGAAGTATAACCGATAATTGATGTGCTTACATTTAGTGTGCTGGCCAACTTTGAAATTAATGTTAAATCTATGTGTATCTTCACATGCCACCTATTGCATTGTACAACATTTACTTGTCCTGCGTAAGGGGTGAAAGGTTTTTGTGACTTTCCTCTCAACTTTGTCGAAAGTTCGAGAGCCGAGAGAGTGTTTTTCTTCGTTCTGAGTGAAGTATTGAGGGGAGGAAACTTAATACTTTCCTCAGATCTGATCATTTATCGAGGTTTACCTATGAGCTCTGCTTCTATTGGAATTCAAAGAAATATTTAGGTTGGGCGTTCGAGCATATATCAGTATGATCTTTCATTGATTTAAGTGTTCATTTTTTTTTTATTTCATAAATTTTAGTATATATGGAGGTCTCTCTTACAACTCTTGAAATTATGGAAAAAATTTAGGTTACACATATAAACTTAAAAGCAAGGTAAATATATCTTTCTTTTCATTTAAGATTCCATTTCTTTTGGCATCTATAGGTTCCTCCACTGGTATCTATTATTTAGTTACGTTTTGTGTATTATTTTTTAATGTCAAGAGGGACAGACTTTGTCTTGCAGGGTAAGAGTATTGGGGTCGTAAAATGAAGACATTGAAGCTCCTTGGGTTAGAGTTATTATCAAGTGTCTGCATCATAAATGCGGCGTAATTTCTATACACTTAACTTTGATTCATTTTTCTTAATTATTTAAATAAGATTTATGCTGAATTACAGTTGTTCACCTGTGCATTACATATTTAATCCTGCTTTTGTTGTTCTACATGTACTTTCCCTCTTTGGGGCTCTTTCTTCATGTTGACAATGCATATTTGGACTCGAGGTATTATTCGAACTAGCTATATTGTTTCTCTACACTTATGTGCTTCAAGGTTCACTTTGATTTTGATTGAGGAATGAAGCCTAAAGTGCCTCGTTCTCTGGCGTTATGGTTAAATATTTTGCTAGGAATCACCCTCTAGGGTTTGGTAGCTTGAGTATTTATTTTGTTGTCTTCGTTGATGAAATCATGTTTTGATTCTTTTCGTATGTACATATAGCCCATACTTTATTGGAATTTTTTTTTAATGCAAATTCCTATTTAGCTGTAACTTAGTTTATTTGTAATTTGATTTATATTAAACTATTTCTGCTTTCAGTTGAGTTTTTGGATGAAATTTAATCGTATTTCTTAACTCACGAAAAGGTTCTTGTTTTTTACCTATTTTTACCTTAGTTTTGTATTCCGCACAGAAAGGAATGTTTTCAATTAAATTGCTTCTATAAATTACTCCAATTAATAATTCGATCAAATTTTATTGAATGATAAATTTCTCCAATGGATGACTGAATTAAGTTATAGCGAATGATTCAATTAAATTTTTTGGATAAAAAAGATGAACTAATTAGTAAGTTTTAGTGAATGATTCAATTAAAATTTTCGGATAAAAATGATGAACTAATAAGTAATTTCATTTTTAAGTATTTATTCTTTTAATGGATTAAATAATAATTTTTTTTGACATATAACCATCTATGTGCCATATTACTCTGTACGACACAAAATTTTGGAATCCTCATGTGGATAAATTTAAATGACCTCAACCTTGGAATTCAGCTAGGGGTGTCGTGGGGGTTCTGTTAGTAACAATGATGACGCCTGGTGCAATTTGGATTTGTGTCATGTACGACATGATGACAGGTAAGTGATCATGTAATTAATTCACTACTGACCAGATGTTCTTCGATTTGAATCCCTCGTTCCTGAAAGGAGGGGAGGAACAGATCTGAGGTCAAAATCCAAATACACGACCCAATGCTTGGGCATATAAAACCCACATTTGGGATTTGACAATACTACTCACAAAGCCTCACACCTTAGGGTAAATCACTGTATCTTTAACTTCCTCACACTTGTCAACCTCATGAATCATGGAGTAAAACTTATATCTAAGTTTAGAGGATCTCATCATATGACTTAAGAAACCTTTGGCATGAGTGATTCGGTCATTTAAATTATCACTCATTGCAACAACTAATATATAATTAGAAAATGGTCACTAGCATTTCTCTGAATTTTTACAGATATGGATTTTTCCCTAGGCATGTTCTCAAAAAATATCATTGGAGTAGTTTTGGAAAACATGACTTTTGGCATGCCAGGGCCCCCTTACAACTTTTTCATAACGAATTGTGTGGTCCTCTTCTTTCTGCCTCTTTCTCTGGATTCAAATACTTCTTAACCTTCATTAATAACTTCTCTAGACGCACTTGCGTTTACTTTCTAAAGAGTGGTGTTTTGAGGTGTTTTTAGCCTACAAGGCCATTATAGAAAAATAATTTGGACATCAAATATAGAAGTCAAGAACCTTTAGTGGACACGACTATGAAAACAATAATTTTATAAATTATTGCACTACACATGTCATCCAGATGCTACATATTGTTCCATACAAACCACAAACAAAATGGTGTTGCTCAGAAAAAGAATCACACATTAAAGAAACTGGAAAATTGTATGATCCAGCCTAAGTAATTAAGTCCTCCCTTTTAGTGGAAGCCATTAATTGTGCCAATTACAGAGTCAATTGCACTTCCATAAAGGATATAAAATGTATAACACTAGAAGGAACATTGAGTAAAATTAAACTTGATTTAATCCACTTTTGTTTCTTTGGTAGTGAAGCATCAACTCACATTTACAAAGAAAAACAGAAAGCATTACATACTAAGAGTGAGAAGTGCATATTTGGTGGATATTCTAAAGATGTAAAAGGTCATAGGCTTCTTTAACATAAATCCAATGACATTATTATTAGAAAATATGTTTCCCTACAAGCCTAATTCATCGTCTATGACATCTTTGACCTGCAAGCCATCTTTAGTAATTGTGTCATCTTCTATTACCAACTTCTCTTCTTGTAATTTCACTTTGATTTTTTCATCAAATGACGAACGTGAGGATGAAAATCCACTTCCCCCTACTCATGTTGCTTTCCCCTACTCTACTCATGTTGCTTCAGTTGGGTCATTGAGCATAAATCTGCATTAACATTGTCACTTCCTATATAGGTCTACTCAACCTTCGAATTCATTGATGATGTTTTCAGTGGACCTATAGATTAGGGTTAAACATATTCATAATTTCCATAAACCTCTTTTATTTCAAAAAATATATCTATTAAAAATGACACTTATATATCTTTTCAATGATGAACCTTTTTTAATATTATAATACAACTCGTAATATATTAAAGTTTATATCTATATAAATATAAAAGATTACCATGGGAATAAATTGTTTCTAATTTTTTATTATTTTTTATATCAAGATTGGAAACCTTCAAGTTTGTGGCATAATGGCATAAGCATAGGATCCTTTATGGCCACAATTACATT
>LPNX010426466.1:344595-374269 GCA_001517045.1 Pseudotsuga menziesii | reverse complement strand
AAAGAAGGAGATCGGCAAGGGGCAGACCTCCTTTTACTTCATTTGGTGGAGGATGGTTTGGTTCCTAACAACTTTACTTTTATGGTGTTCTTTGACAAGGTCTACAGGGAAGGGAAATTGCAAACTGGTGTTTCTGAATTGGACGAATTACTGAGTGAATTCTGTTTGAATGCAGTTTTATAGTATCGGGTTTTCAGCCACTTTATATTAAATGTTTTTGTTGTACTATCGTAGTGAATACCGAAATGAATGAACTTCAAATACCATTGAAAAGCTGCTCTTCGATCAAGGAGAAGACAAAGTTAGATCATTACAAAACATGCTTCTTGCTATTGAAATGAGAAGTTGAAACAAATTACAGAGATAGAATTCAGCTATGGCCTTACATCATCGATAGATAATTTATAAAATCTTAACCAACGATCTCTCAAAACTTGATGGGATATAATATTGGTAGTCATATCATACTATTTGTGGCAGAAATAACCTGTGTCATACTATTTTCAACCTTCTATGCAAAAACTTTCACAATATTTAAAAAAAAAAAATTTCAGTAGGCGTCGCTTTTCCGACATCTGTTGTGGATAGCCGTCACAAATACGACGTTGTTAACTGTCGCTTGTCCGACGTCTTTACTAGCTATCCGTCACAAATCCGATGCTCTACACTGTCGCTTTTTCGACGTCTTTTGTAGATATCCGTCGCAAATACGACGTTGTTAACTGTCGCTTGTCCGACGTCTTTACTAGCTATCTGTCGCAAATCCGACGCTCTACACTGTCGCTTTTTCGACGTCTTTTGTAGATATCCGTCGCAAATTCGACGGTTCTTGCTGTCATTTTTATTAAAAAACTTTCACCACTGTCGAGGATATTCCGTCGGTTAACCGACGGTTAGTTAGGTGTTGCATGTCCGACGGTTATTTAGGTGTCGGAAACCCAGCGATAAGTTTCCGACGCTTAACAAAAAATCAAAGTGTCGTACATGCGACAGGGAAGTGTTGAAAATCCGACATGACGGCCGTCGGATTTTTGGTCAAAATGTAGTAGTGCACCGATAATGATAATGGGACTCAAGGTACTAGAGTGAAAACTATCAAGTGTGAATAGATGTGTTGAGGTCGAACACTTGAGAGGATCCATCGATAAGAGGACATTGATGTATTCCCAAAAACTGTCGATGGCAAGAGATCCTGCCACTGATGACTGCAAGTCTCAAGGAACTCAAAAATGACTCTAGATTCCAATCCCAGAATAAATGATCTGAAGTCAATGGGATGAAATCCGTTGGAAGGAGGGCATTAAGGCATCCCCCATCATCTAACACGAGGTACTCAGCAAAGTTGTATAATGTGGAAGGACCTGATCATAAGGTGCATGAACCAGTAACTGTATCGAGAATGGTCGACATGCAAAGTCAAGATAACTGAGGAATGGCGGACTCAGGTTTCAACTTCCTTCGAACTAGAGCATAACAACGAATGGTGACTGAAATAAAGGTAGCATAGACTCAATATACAAAACTGGGACATCTCTGCGACATAGGAGGCATCGACAGAGGCTCCATGGGGACTAGAAGCTTAACCAGTTGATGGAGATAAACTCAGATAAGCGAGTACAACTCCTAAATTCAAACTATAATCCCAACCAATGGATGTGATATACAATGCTCTGTTCGAAGGAGACATGACTCAACAGCTGCCAAAGATAACTTTTTTCCTTGTTTGGCGTTTTGGTTTTTTCATTTTTTTATTTTTGGACTTTTTCAAATATTTAAAAAGCTTGAAAAAGAATAAAACTTCTTTATAGTTATAGACTAGGAGGAGACGAGTGTCATAATGGGAAAACAAACTAGTTCCAAGTAGTGGAACATACCTATGCTCAATTCCGGTAAAGTTACCTATGCAAGATGTACCCACTCAAACCTCTTGGGGTTATGGTTATACTGCAAATCCATTACCTGTAGGAAACATTAATTATCCACCCAACCCTACAGGAATTCCTTATGCTGGAATTCCATATCCTAGTAATACTTTCACGCCATGGGGGCAACCTAACTTGTCCTACATGCCAGCTATGTGGGGGATACCTATACATTCTGCGGGAGGTGCCGAAGGACCACCTTATGGATGTCCTCCCCCTAGGGGGCCCAATGGTCCTGGAGGGCCTAGTGGCTTTCCTCCTTATGGTGCTAATGGTCCTGGTGGTCCTGGGGGGCCTGGTGGATTTCCTCCTAATGACCCTGGAGGGTCTGGTGGCCCTCCTCCTAGTGGTTCTGGAGGCTCTAGAGGTTTACCTCCTAGAGGTCTTGGAGGGTCTGGTGGTGCACCTCTTGGTGGTACCAATGGTCCTGGTGTTCTTGGAGGCCCCGGTGGTCCTCCTCTTGGAGGCCCTGGTGATCCTAACGGTCCTAATCCCAGAAATCAACCCCTCGCAGGTGGATTTCCTAGTAGTTCTTCCCCACAACAACCTGTCTATCAGTCTACTTACGGTCCTACTGGTACGTATATGCCATATCAATATTACTAATATGTGCAACCTAATCGTCAGTTACCTTTCCTAGCAAAGTTGGACTTGCCTGATTTGTCCAAGTTGATTAATGACCCCATTCAACATAACCCCTCGTGGCCTCCCATTTTGGTAAAGTTACCATTGGACATTCCAAAGTTCGATGGGAATCAGGGAGACGATCTAAAAAACCATGTCAGGACATTCCATATGTGGTGTTCTTTAAACTCCCTTATGGATGATTCAGTTCGTTTAAGACTCTTTCAGTGAACTTTGACCGGTACAGCCGCGAAATGGTGCATTGAACTTCCGCAACATTCGTTTGTGGATTTTGGCTCATTGGCAACTGTTTTTCTTACGCACTTTTAGCTTCCTATCCATTATGAAATGGGTACTGATCTCTTAACTTCTCTATGACAGAACACCTCCACCCACATATTCGATCATATCCATGAGTGGAGAAGGTGGAGAAGATTTATTAAGGCTCATATTCCAGATCAGTTATTAGCTGATTGGTTTACTAAATCTTTGTTGCCTCCGATTGCCTGAGATGTGGTTATGGGGGGTGTCATTACTGAAGAGCAAGCCATTAGTCGATCCCAATATCTAGACTTGGTCTATTCCCAGTTCGGAACTTTTTATGACTTGATTCCTCAAGCTCCTCGCCCAAGCACTGATCCCGCAAAGCCACCAGCAAAAGTCCCTGTTGATGGGATTGTTGGTTCAATCCAGTCCCCGTCAGCAGCAAAACCTGCCAAGCAACCCCAGACTTCCACTCCTTCAACTCCCAAGGTTTCTACCGAGGTTAATTCGATTCAGAGTATTCAAACCTCCAGCAATAATAAAAATAAAGGTAAAAGTAAGAATAAAAACCCTGGAAACCAACAGGAGAATCCAAAAACAACCACCAACGATAACGATAAAGGGAAAAGAAAAGCAAAATATCCCTTTCTGCTATGTGGAGGTGACCATTTCACAAAAGAGTGGCCCCACCAAGACGAATTCACCCAATTTTTGAAAACAAATCCCACACCTGCAGTTCTCACGGATCCTTTTCCCTCTCAACAACAACTGATAGACCACATGTCTAATCAGGGAAACTCTGGTTCGTCAAAGGAAATTTGCATGATGTCCTTGGATACCATTAGTTTGCAAACTCGAATTCAAAATTATGACAAACCCGTGGATAAGAAAGAAGACAATTCTTCTTCAGGGAAAGTTCCCTCCACTAGTTCTCTCGACTCCTCGTCTACTATTCCCCTAACCATCAAGAAGCCTACTCTCGATATGGTTTTGCGTCCACCCAAGAGTACTCTTAGGAAGGTTGTTTTTAACCCTAATTCCCGAGCTGCTCAATTTTATAATGTAGTTGAAGATCTCACTTAGGCACCATGTGCAATGTATACCTTGGAAGTGCTCCAAAGTTGTCCTACACAATGCAAAAACTTGTTAACTGCGTCAGGAGCTTTAGACCCAGACAATACTAATTTGATTCATTTCAGTGTTGAGACCTATAAGTCTAGACTACCTCACAAACTTGCTTTCCAAACCATCACGAAAGTAGTTGGAAAGAAAGTCTTTAGAACTGTCCTAGATGAAGGAGCTTCAACTTTGATTTTGTCCCTATCTTGTTGGAAAGCTCTCAGCTCTCCTGATCTTGTAACATCACCTACGACTCTGAAATCCTTTGATGGACGAGGTTTCCAAGCCCATGGTCTCATATCAGCCCTTGCAGTCGAGCTTGGGGGAAAAACTATTTCTATCCAAGTAGAGGTAGTAGACGCCACGTTAGATTACAACCTCCTTCTAGGAAGAAATTGGTTTTACGCCATGACTATTGTCACTTCGACGATATTTCGCACTGTCCAATCTTCACATCTAGGGAGAATTGTCACCATTGACCAGCTCAATTTCTATACGTCGGATATTACTATCTCTACAGCTAATAACATCTAAGGATGGCATTCGGATAGACCCTTTGAAAATTGCCGCCATTTTAGCTCTACCAGCCCCAACCAATCTTCTTGAACTCCAAAGTTTGCAAGGGAAGGAAAACTTTCTCCGTCGTTTCGTGTGCAATTTTACAGAGAAAACGCATGGTTATATGCATCTTCTGAAGAAGGACACTCTGTTCTTTTCAGATGACCAATCCCAATGCGCCTTTGATAATGTCAAACACGCTCTGACTCATTCACCCGTGATACACCCCCTAGATTATTCAAAGGACTTTCTCTTATATATTGCTTCCTCCACCACTACAATCGCTATGGTTTTGATGCAGGAAAATCCCAATGGTTAGGAGCACGTGATTTACTATGCTAGTAAGAATCTTATGGATTCTGAAACCCAATATTCACACGTGGAAAAATTAGCATTGGCCACCGTCATTGCTGTTCAAAAATTTTGTCACTACATTTTGCTCTGCACAACCACTGTATTGGCAGACTAGAACCCTATGTATTACATCCTGACTCGTCAGGTGCTCAAAGGCAAGTACTCCCGATGGATAGTCATACTACAGGAGTTTGATCTAGAATTTGCCAAAGCCACATCAAAGAAATCCTTGGTCTTTGCCAAGTTCATGTGTGATCTTCCATGTGATTCGATGGAATATAAGCCCAGTGATTCATTTTCGGATGAATTCCTATTCCTGATAAGCACTACTAATCCATGGTATGGAGATTTGCTTAGTTATCTCCAAACACAAAGATTTCATCCAAATCTATCTCGTGACGATCACCGCCGTATCCATCACCACGCGAAATACTACCTCATCCTGAATGATACCTTGTATAGATGTGGGATTGATTCTATTCTCCGATGATGCCTCACCCATGAGGAAGCTGAACATGTGTTGAATGATTGCCACTCTAGAGTATGTGGTGGTCATTTATCTGGGATGGCTACAACCCAGAAAATCCTTCGTGCTGTCTATTTCTAGCCTTCAGTCTTTAAAGACTATTACGAGGCTGTCAAGAAATGCCCACCTTGTCAACATTTTTATCCGAAAAAGTGCACTCATCCTGCTCCACTACACTCTGTCATTGCCATTGGCCCATTTACCAAATGGGGAATTGATTATATGCATTGTAAGCCTACCTCAGCCGAGGGGCATGGTTACATCATTGTAACCGTTGACTATTTTAAAAAGTGGGATGAGGCTATGCCTACATATATGGAAGATGGTAAGATTGTCGCTCTCTTCCTGTTCAATCATGTCATAGCTAGATTTGGAGTCCCGCAGTCCATTGTCATTGATCACAGATCACATTTCCATAATCAATTGATGGAGGAACTAAGTGCCAAGCTAGGTTTTCACCATGAAAACTCTACGCCCTATTATCCGCAAGCTAATGGTCAGGTAGAGGACATTAACAAAGTTTTGAAAACTATGCTTCGTCGGATTGTTGGAGACCATAAATCCAACTGGCACCATATCCTTTTCTCTACTCTTTGGGCTTACAGGACTTCGGTGAGAACAGCTACTGGTTTCACACCATTACAGCTTGTCTATGGACTCGAAGCTATCTTACCGATTCAATGTAAGATTCCATCCTTGAAACTCATCGTCGAACTTCTCCCAGACACTTCCGCATAGGAAGAGATATTTTTGTACCTGAATAACCTTGATGAAACTAGGAGAGATGCTGCCTTGGCTAATGAGGCACACAAGAAATGCATCAAGTTGCAGTATGATAAATCCGTCCAACCTCGCGCCTTTAACGAGTGTGACCTAGCTTTGACTTACGATCAGAGATATGACAAACTAGGGAAAGGAAAGTTCGAGTCCATGTGGTACGGTCGTTTCGTCATTTCTAAAGTTTTAGAGAAAGGGGCCTACTAGCTCATAGACTACGATAGAATCCCTTTAGGGAAACCTTGCAATGGGTTATACCTAAAGAGGTACTATGCCTAGATCTCTCCTAGATAGTATCTTGTATATATGTATATTGCTTGAATTTCAGTGTGCTTTGAGTTTTTCAATATGGTTTTGAGCTTGAGTGTCTGTATCTGTTTATACCATGTTTTGGTCATGCAGAGCAGATGGATTTCTACGGCTTCGCTGATGGTGCTTTCCACCACACCTTGAATCTTGCCTCAGTTGCTTGGGTTCTCTATTCCCTAGCTGATGAATTGGTCAGTTCAGGAGCATTTTGTATTGGTCCCGCTACCAACAATATCGCCAAGTATCAAGTAGTCATAGGTCTTCTGACTGAAGTTGCCTCCCAGGATGTTTGCAATTTGGTAGTCTTGATGGACTCATAACTCGTGGTTTGTCATCTAAACCATGTTTATGCCATTAGGAACCCCATGCTTATCTGCCTCTTCCGGAGGGTACGCTTGTTAGAAAGGTCATTTGAAACCATCACCTATAGGAATATCCCTAGGGAACATAATGTAGTTGCTGACTCATTAGCTAATTACAACCTAGATTGGCATATTTCCCACTCATGACATTAAAATCAAACATGGTTCATTGTAAATAAACAATTAAAGACACATAAAACTCATGTAAAATACATTCACCATTTGAGACATATAAACACCAGGTAAAAGTCTCTCTCTCTCTCTCTCTCTCTCTCTCTCTCTATATATATATATATATATATATATATGAACATGTTTACAAAAAATAGGTCATGAGACCTCATTTGAAGCATGTAGGTTTTCAGGAAAAAATCACCATACAAAATCCTAAAGCAATCAGCTTTCAGTAGATACATCATGCATACATTGTCTAGCGATGCTCGTGGTAGCACATCACTGCCCGGGATACTCTATGTAGCAGTTTGCTAAATCGACTGAGTACTCCCGTTGTAGGTCTCTGATACCTCAGAGGGAGGTCATCAATGGAAGCGTCAGGGATTTCTAGGGTCAACCTCTCCAGGTTTTCCTTTGACTCCCCAATCACATTGTCACCCTGCGGTACGAAGTGAGCTCTGACTCGTCTATCCAATGGGGAAGCTCCCCCAGGTCGTGCTGCTATGACGTCTACATGAAAATATTCAAGTCTCGTTACTTAACATAAAAAACATAAAAACATTTCCATTTTAGGGTTTCTTGCTTCTTACCAATGTCACCCCACCACTGTCCACTAGGTGGGAGCAGTAGATCAGGGTCTCCGCTAAAGTTTGTACCCGCATATGCATAATCCTCCACCATGAGGATCTGATCTCTCAACCATCAAAAGAACGGGTCACCGAACTTCACCTTCCCCCCGCCTGCTCTAGTACGAGCCATTATCTAGACCCTGCTCTCAGCTCCGTAAAGACCACCTGGGGTCTCATCTGTGGGACCCGCTCGAAGAAGAAGCAAGCTAGAATGGAACCAAAACCAAACTGCTTTAGTTCCCCATACTGACACTTGGTTAGGTGATCCTTGAATATCGAAAGCAGGGCTTTCGCCCAGTTAAAGACTGTAGGCACCATGGCCTCTATGGCATAGAGCATATGTGCTCTAGACACCTGGTACACTCCTTGGCTTCCTGCCACTCTCTGCATGGTAAACAATACAGTCCGTAGAGGTCCATCCATCACTGCTTTTATGGGGATTTTCTTCCCCGATGTCCTTGTCCCTGGAATACAATGATAGTCTAGCAACTCTTGTGTGGTAATATCCCCTCCGCGACAACCTATTAGCGAGATGGGAGCACCCCGTCTCGAAAGTCCATTCAAAAAGTAGATGTCCTCTACCTCCACTGTCAAAATGTGAGCACCAACCTCAAAGTATTATTGCTCTGGATTCCACATCCGGAGTATGTGCTCTAGCAATTGCTCATGTGATACCATACTAGGAGTCCAGAAGAATTTTAGGAGGCCACAATTTCTCAATGCGGCTATGCAACCCGCATTTCTCTCGGCAAAGGTGTCATCATTATCATGCTATCTTTCTTTCCATATCACCATTTTTTATCAGCAAGAACCTGCCAAAAACAATCACAAGACTCATTAGAATCGTTCTTAATCATTTAAATCAAATGAAATGAACTAGTTTTGCTTGTGTGATTATTTTTACATATTCACGGCTGGCACCACCTGTGCCCCATTGAAGATAGGCGGTGGCACCGCCTATGTGCTATGTTTTCGGCGCGGTTCAGCGAGGTACCATGTATCTCGCAAGGGATAAAAGCCGTGCCTGCTCCCACGATTTTAGGGCTTTCCATACAAGCCCAAAACACCATTAAAAATCAAAATTGAAGCTATAGAATGAAAGAGTAGGGTCTAGGCTATTACCTGGAACTGACGGCGCTCGAATCCAATGGTGGAAACTCCTGATATCAGCAATTGAATATCTGGATAGGAAAGTGCTCCAAATGCTCTCTACTATGGGTAAATAGTAAAATGATTTGATTTTTACTATTTACATGAATTTTATACACATTTTTGGGTTTGACATGCTATAGTTTTGTTTTTAAATCATTTATTATTCAAAACCTATCAGTCTTAACCCTTTAATGTCAGTTATTGGTGCATTTAACACTTGTTTTTTAGTCATTGCAGGATAGAAGAACAGTAGCAATAAAGTTTTGGGATTTCATTTTTCACTTTTTCGTACTACCATAAAACGAAAAAATCCATTGAGCGTTTGTTGCGACACTTTGGTCATGCTCTCAAAACTTAGGATCAAAGGTCCGTGTCTGTTTCTGATTCTTTCCAGGCTCGTAAAATCTGTCATTGTGATAAGACGCCTAATGGAGTCTTCTTTAAACTATTTTCGGGCTCCCTAAATACAAAAAGATTGTCTATTGATCTTTTCTTCTTCATGCTCATTAAAATATTTGAAGAGTCGTCTCTCCGACGGTAGGTTATCTCTTTTTTGGTTCGGATAGACTATTTACGAAAAAGGAACACTCCAGCCAATCATGACTGGAAGAGTTCCCTAAGGTATTATTTTACACTTTTTCAAGCCTTAGGGACTAAATCATATGAAAAAGGACCCTTTGGAGTCTTCTTCCGTAATCGTTCAAACTCTCTAAACATGAATGATACCGAGTTTTCTTTCATTGGACTCATTAAATTAAAACATTGAGAGCACCTTTTTTGGGAATGAACCCCTCCTCTCTCAGGTTCGTAAAACATATGAGTTTGGACTTGTCTTCAGACAAGCTATACCGAGTGTTTGTTACCCTCTTTGAACTCATAAAACCAAAAAGAGGCACTCATCAATCATGATGGGGGAAATGGGAAGGGAATCATTTTGCAAATAAATGGAAATAGTTTGTAGTTACCTTTGAACATGACACTTGTCTGCATATCATGTCTGTCAATTGGGTATTCAATTGATCTCCATGACCATCCACTTTCATGAGTCATGTCACTCCTTTGAGTCTTTCAAAATAATGCATTGTCCACTGTCGCATTGTGAGTTTGTCCTATTTAGTCATGCTGCCAAGTCTTGTGTCGTGCCGCCTGATGTTCAAAGGGAAGTTGAAGAAGTTTACCTTTGCAGTCAAAACAGTCCCCGTGTCAGTATTTTTGAGTCAGTCTTGTGTTTAATACATTCACATCATTATAGAACTATGTTCCGAGTTTTGTTTCATCGTTGTGGGACTCATCATGGCCCTCCTACGACGAGACTATTCCCGTTGACATCAGCTCATTATCCGAGAAATAGTCTTAGAAACAAAAACATAGTACCTTAAGATCTGTATGCCTTAATGACAGATTCTCTCACTCTCGACATAGGTTCACATCATTGACCTTTGATTGATAGAATCGATTGGGTGTTCAACATCAGGACATATATTCACGCTTAATGGATTGTACTAGGGTACCTTGGGAATCATTGACATCAATGGTGATCTCCCTCATACTTGTTAACGGTTCACATCATTGACCGATAATCAAGTGGTTTCTACCATGTTCGACTTCAGATCATTGTAAACACATGGATAGAATCGTACTTTGTGGAAGACAAGATGAAGACCTTGGGTATTTGTTTAGCGCTCATTGCTTTCTCCAGGTTGTGATGGAGTTTTGTATATCTAGCATGGATCCACATTTGTATGGTCGTGGCTATGCTCAAATTTGCATCTGTATGACATATATATATGTTGTATGTCAGGTAGCTATGTCCAAGTTTGAGTCCTCTATCACTTGGATCTACGTTGTATTCTAGTAGCCATGCTTGTTTATTCGTCTCATGGATCTGCCTTGTATTTTTATGCAGCCATGAGTTGGTTACTTGTGTCTATGAGTCAAAAAGTATTGATGTACTATAGATGCCTACTGGACAACATGCTTCGATCGAGCTGACATTTTCACCTCGAAGTGACAACTTGTTCTCTCAAAGCTCTCATTTATCGTATCCCTCTAAGTCTCATTCTTTGGGGGGCATTTGGTTATACCCAAATCATGTCACCACCATGTAATAAGACCTTTAACTTCCATGCTTTCCCTTAATCCCAACACTTAGAGTGGAAACCTGCTCTGTTTGTCAATTCTACATGAAAAAACTCAGCACCGTGCTTTCCTTGTGTCCCATGAGCAGTACCTTGCTCATATCGCCAATATCCTGTTTTCCATAAGTAGTGACACCGCCTATGGTATTTGGTCCTTAAGCGTTTCTCATCTAAACCACTCTGTCATAAGAGAAGAAAAGCGATGCCTTGGGTAAAATGGGAAAAAGAGAAGTTTCTCGAGGCTTCTAGATCATGAGCCTCGCGTCCTCCCTTATCCCTATCATTATGGGTCAGTTGAGCTCAACATCGCCCATCATAGGACCTTGGATCCACCTCATCCACAAATCTCTCAACTATCCCTATCCATTGAGCCTTATAAATACAATCTCATGTCCATAGTTGAGGGGGAGAACTATAGAGGTATTGTTATGCTTTTGGATTGACCACTTAGCCCAAGCCATTGGAGAGTATAGAGAGCAAAGTTGGAGCTTATGGGGATGAAGTGTTTGTTTCATGGAGATGCCTGTCAACACTAAGGCAATGGTTGTAAGATTTTCCATACATCTTTAATTAAAAGCTGATTTTCGTCCCACATTACTGTTGTTTTGATTTCACATGTACATGTTGTTAGATTCCTTAGTCACTAACATGGATAAGTAGATGATTTTCTGGTAGCTTTGATGTCTTTGCATGTTTGATCTATTTGCAAGTACACAGGTTCACTATCGAAGCAGCATTCCAGGTGTCTATGACATCCAGGGAAGGTCTTCATCCTTTGTCATTCACTCATTTGATCTGGATCTGAACCATTCAGACCAGAGGAATAGCTTCTGTCCGCAGAAGGTGAAATATTCCTAGTTACAGGGCTTGTGTAGAAGATATGACCATCTATCCAACAATACTTGGCACTTTGTTGAATAATTTTCCTCTTTTCTCTTTTGGAAAATTGTGCGAGAAGCTTCCCTGCAGCCAAGTAGTTAGCAACATCTGCATACCAAGGGGAGTGAGCTGAAACTGCAAATAAGTGTTCATCTTGAAAAGAGTCCTCAATAGACAAATTATCATCACTGTTAGTAAAATGAGATAAGAAATTAGGGACTACATTTTCTTTTCCAGGTCTGTGTATAATGGCGACATCAAATTCCTATAATAATAATAGCCACCTAGTTACCCTAGCATTTGTAATAGGTTTATTCATTAGATATTTGATGGCCGAGTGGTCAGTGTGCACAAATGTAGGATATCTAGTGATATAACGTCGAAATTTGTTAATGGAGTAAACAATGGCTAAAAAATCCTTCTCGGTAACAATATAATTAAGTTTAGTAGGGGCTAGGTTTTTACTAATATAATAAACTGCATAAGGTGCTTGACCATCCCGCTGTCCTAAAACTGCTCCAATGGCAGTATCAGAGGCATCTGAAGAAATGTGAAAAGGAAGGATCCAATTAGGCCCTCTTAGGATGGGATTTGTGGACAACTTATCCTTAAGTTTAACAAACATTGTCTGGCATGCCTCATTCCAAATAAATTTCACATCCTTCATTAATAATGAAAACAAAGGAGAGTCAAGTTTGGAAAAGTTTTCTATAAATTTTTTGTAATATCCAGCATTCCCTAAGAAACTTCGCACTTCTTTTTGAATTATAGGAGTAGGTATATTTTTTATTACCTTGATTTTAGAGGGGTCCACCTGGATGCCATCAGCAGAGATAAAATTCCCCAACACCACTCTTTCACTCATCAACATATGGCACTTTTCAGTGCTCAAAGATAGCTGGGTATTTTCGCAGCGAGTTAAAACCTTTTCCAAATTTTTCAATGATTCTTCAAAATTCTTGCCATAAGGAGTAAAATCATCCATGAAAATTTCCATACTATCATTAACTAATTCTAAAAAAATGCCAATCATAGCTCTTTGAAATGTGGTTGGTGCATTGCATAAACCAAAGGGAAGCACTCTGTATGCAAAAGTTCCCCAGGGACAGGTGAAGGTAGTTTTATCCTGGTCTTCAGAAGCAATCTGGATTTGATTGTGCCCACTAAACCCATTCAAAAAGGAGAAGAACTTCTTCCCGGATAAGGTGTCAAGTACTTAATCGATGAAAGGCAGGGGAAAGTGATATTTTTGTGTTGCCTTGTTCAGCTCTCGATAGTCCACATAGACTCTCCATTTACCATTCTCCTTGGGTACTATTATGACTGGAGACACCCACTCGTTGTCTGAAATGGGATAGATAAATCCTGCTTCCAAGATTTTATGAATTTCTTCCTTCACTATGTCCCTAAGATTGGGGTTCATTCCTCATTGAGGCTGGCACATAGTTCAGGAGTCACTTTTGATATAAATGTGATGGGTGCACAGATTAGAAGGGATGCCCCTCATGTTTGTGTACTCCCAGGCAAATGCCCCCTTGTGTTTTTTTAAGAGAATGATCAGGCGCTCCTGTTCACCTGGGGAAAGGATGGGATTAATATTCAGGGTTTTTCCAGAATCTACCTCGATAGGAACACTTTTCAAAATTTTCAACACTGGAACTATGTGAGTGTTACTGACTAATGTCTCTTCTATGATATTTTCTTGTTCCTCTTCACCTAGAGTCACATTCAGGATCTGATAAATTTTCTTATTGACAGAAGTGGGTTCACTATTGAAATTATTAATGGCAACGTCTTCAGTTTCATCTTTAAAAAGTTAAGGCCTTCCCTATCGTTAATAATGGCTGAACACCCTCTTCTTCCTCTGGCTCCATCCATAACGGAGTTTCAGCTTCTAATCTCGGTCAAATTGAAGGATAGAGAGTGAGGTTCTTTATCACGGTTCCATCTGATATGGTCATAGACCCAGATCAACAGCTGATGCAAGCATCAGCTGTAGCTAACCAGGGCCTTCCCAGGATCAATGGGTGTCCTCCTAGCTGTGACTTAGGTTGTAAAACCAAGAAGTCAACAGGATACTCCCAAGAATAAACTGAGATAATGAGATCATCCAAGATTTCTTCAGGTTTAATAGTGGATCTATTTGCTAGTTCTAAAACGGTAGGAGTTGGCCTGAGATTAGTGAGCCCAAGTTTTCTTACATTTTCAATAGTCATAACGTTAAATGCTGCTCCTAAGTCTACCAGTACATTGGGTATTTTTGTGCCCCTAATCTGCACAGTGACAGTGGGATTCCCAGGGTCATCGTATTTGGCCAAGAGGGTTTTTCCCATTATTAATGCAGATAATTTCCCTATGACATGAACAGTGGGAGGATCCCTGGGTTTCCTTCTTGGTTTCCTTGTACACAGATCCTGAACAATTTTGACTTAGATAGGTACGTCTTGAAGGGCCTTAAGGAGTGGAATTTTAACATAAATATTTTTTAACTCTCCTAAGAAGTTAAACTGAGGTTGCAAAACTAGCTTTGGTAACATTAATCTTTCAGGGTATGGTGGTTCCCTAATCAACTGTGTAGGTTGTGTGTCGATAACTGTGTCTTACTATGTTTTATCCATCATATTAGTAGGATGTTCAGCATCTTCAATAATAGGGGTCGTTGTATTGGATAAATACTATGGATTCATCCCTTCTTCACGCACAGGGGATGGAACATCCTCAATGATCAAAGGATCCAATACCTTTCCTGATCGTAAGCGGATATCATTTCAAGGTACAGGAGTAATGGAGTAAGCAGGCATGTTGATAGTCTCAAACTGATGGACTACTTTATTATTTGGGTTAGGGTTAGGTTGAGCAGGCAGTTGTGGTCATATTGGCATATTGGGGACAACATTATTTTGGAGTTTCAGCTGCGACTGCTGATAAGGCTGAGGATATTGTTGAGGAGGGTATGGTTGTTGAGGAAATTTTTGATGTGGAAGCTGTTGAGAGGGTTGGTTATGGGGAAACTAGTTCCCTAGATGGAAATTCTTCCATCTAGTAGACCAAGAATTTTGTTGGTTTGGTGGCTATGGTGGCTGTGTCCAGGGGTTCCAGGAGTTAAAATTTTGCATTGGAGGTTGAGAGGGGTACCATTGAGAGTTAGAATAAGATGAAGGGAATTGTGTATTGATGTGCTGCATATTATTCCAATTATTCATGTTATTCAAAAATGGGAACAAGTCTGGAGTCATACCTTGATTTCGAGGCTGCCAGGGATTTTTCTGTGCAATAAAGTAAGCCGGTTCAACATCTAGAGTTGATTCATGCATAACAACCTTCACTTGAGGTAGTGAAGGGAATTCTTTTGTGTCATGGTTCAACTCGCACAACTGACACACTTCTACCTTGTTGAGCGGGCACTCCTTTAGAGGGTGTTTCTTCCTACATTTAGGGCAGAATACACCTAGTGTGAGATCCTCTACTGCTTGTTTATGCTTTGCCCTCAAGACATCTATTTCTGAGGAGATGGAGCTCATCATTTCTGTTTTGAAATTTTCAAGGAGATTTCCTATCTCTGCACGAGTGGCTCCTCCATTAGATTACTTTTGCGTTCTGTCGAAGACATCACGTTCTAATTTGTCCTATTTGTTATTCCTGGAAGATCCCCTGGAATACCTTTTCCACAGTTCCATGATCTTTTCAAAGGAATCCTTAGAGATATCTCCCTTTCCTAACAGGTTTAACATGTCTAGGAAATCATCCCTAATCCCGCGAAGTAGGATTATTTTCAGCACATCTAACCCCATATTAGTCTGTCCAACTCTATGCACATTATATAAAATCCTTTCAACAAAATATTTTAGACTTTCATCATCCCTCTGTACCATTTTAAACAATTCTTCTCTCTTATCCTTGGTATTGCAATACTCTTGATATTTCTCCAGGAACACCTATTTCATCCTGTCCCAGTTAGTGACAGTTCCACCTCCCAGGCTCATAAACCAACGTAATGCATTGTCTGACAGAGTGGCAGGGAAAATTTTCATCTTCTGTGCATTGGTGGTGTAGTCAAATCTACAACAGAGGATGTCAAATTCAAAAATAAATTCATCCGGATCCTCTGCCGCGTTTCCATAAAAGCGAGGCAAAACTGATGACGATATATTTTTCATGGGGGCTATCCCTTTTGGCTATTGAATTGGGAACTAAAGTGTAGCAACCATCCCTTTAGGCGGGGAATTACCCTCATGATGATGATTTTCTCCCATTGCTTCTTCCTCTTCGGGATCACATCTATTACCCATATCTTCCTCTGTTTTATCCTCTTCATCTTTCCACCGGTCATTAAATTTCTAATGGAACTGTGTCCACTCCTATTCAATCACAACCTTCACGTTAATGTGATAGATGAAATCTCATTCAGCCAATCCTATAGTACTAACTCTGTCTTCCTCCGCAAGGGTATCCGAGGGTGTTGCGGCTCCTCGTATGTTCTCCACTGTAGAGACTGACATTGCCACTCCAATGGTGGCAGGGATTCTTCTAATAGGTGTTTCCTAATAGCAAGCCCCAGTAGAAAAATTGGTTCTATCAACCAGGTCGTCAATGAATGTTCTTCTTCCCAATGTTGGATTTTTCCCACGGCCTCGAGCACCTGCAACGTTAGTGTTCTGTGGGGTTCTGGGATTTATAAGATGGTCACACTGTACCCTTGTATTCATGCAACCCAAAACATGCAAACTTAAAAAAACTGAAGAAGAATGAATAAAGATAATTACTGGATGCAACTACTATAGTGTCTAATACTTATCCTCCCCGGCAATGACGCCAAAATGTTGGGCACCCTATATGCAAGTTAATTAAAGCCAACATACAAAGTGTTCAATATAAATTGTCTACCCAGGGAAGTCTCTTATTTCAAGGATAATATGCACTGTATATGCTTTAAACACTAGGTAGTTGATGCTGTAAGTAAATGATCCTACTTTCCTGTTCAGCCACACTCATCCCATAATCCACTTAATATAATTTACCTTCTCAAGAATACAATCACAAGTACCTTCTTACGATTCTTAATCTAGAATTAAAATATTCATGAAATAACACCTAGATTACTTTTGCAGAAAGTAAAATCCCTAATTACCAAACCATCTAAAGATCCATCCAACTATCTTGATTCATCTTTTCTAGAAATTCAAAGTACAGGAATTAATCTGCAATTATAAATGGGAAGGAACAAACTGCAAAGATTTAAAGAAAACAACAATTGAAAGAACTAGGGATGAACAGGGTTGTTACAGCTATCACACAATTGCATAAAAGAAAGTTAACCTATATAGTCGACTGACACACCACACCACTACAGTTTTACAAGAGATGCAATTATTGATCATTCAACTGACACACAACAAATCGATAACGGTTGTAGCTTACTGTAAATAAAGGAAGTTATCATAAAATCACACAACCAAATAAATAAAATACCTAATTAACTCAGCAATATTTGTGGGAAGGAGGGCCGAGCCTTCACACAGAGATGCTGGAAGTAACACACGTTAAAACGTCGAGATCAGAAGAATCAAACTCCTCGTATTAAAAGTGGCAGATGAGCACACAACCTTAGTCACAGCTGATACAATAATTTGGTTAATTTTTCAACCCCTGGCTTGGAATAGTTCCCAGTATTTATACAATTAGAATCATAACATATTCCTACTATTATCGGGCAGCCATGAAGATCTCTGATCTTCAGGCTTCCCTAATTACGATGAGTTGTTAGAGTTGTGGCAAGATGAGAGCAGAAGATATAGGAAAGTTGTTATCCGAACCAGAAATAATGATCATGATTAATTGAGAAGATACTCCGTGGATTGCAGCTAATTTTGAGCAGCGGCGCACTATTTCCTCTGAATCTGTTCCAGCCTATTGCAACTACCCTTGTACAACTCGTGTGGAATAATACCCTTGGATCATGTTCTTTGGGAAATGATGGAATGGATGGCGATAAACTCAGAAATGAATATCCATCCCTCCTTTGGCATGCTTGGCCCGCTACACCTGCATCCTTTACATCTCAAATTATCTTTATAAAACCACTATATGTTAGCATAATTTAAGATGTAAAGCCCTGATTACAACAATCCTAAGCATTAATAAAATAAGACAATGATTAACCATAACTGTATGACTTGAGGGACCAAGTGAAGGAAAAACATCTATTTAATATGCATAATAGAGTAGGATGAGGAAAAAAGAGGTAGATAAGGGTGGTCAAAAAGGGGTCATTTTTGGGCCCAACACCCATACATACAAGCCTTTCCAACCCACCATGCCTCAATTCTTAAATAGTCCAACTGCAGTGCCTCTGGCACAAGCAGAACCAGAAGAATCCATGAGTGCCTATCTGAGAGAATATAGAGTTTTAGGAGAGGACTTCCATTCAGCCATGACCTTCACTGACTTCTGCCACTTTAAAAGTAAAAACAAACCCAAAGCTTACAATAGGCCATTCACCTAGAACTATGAGTTACAACGCACCATAGGAAAAACTGACTATCCCTACCTTTAAGGGCACCCGGGGTGGCCCAACCCATAATTGGGTGCAGAAGTTGGATACATACTTCCAACTCAACCCCATGATTGAGATAGATGCCATTAAATTGGATACTTTTCATTTGGATGGAGAAGCACATGAGTGGTGGTACCACATGTTAGTGACACTGGGTCTCAATACCATCACATCATACCCAAATTTTACACAGAGGCTCATTGAGCGGTTTGATCGAAAGGACCCTGAGGTACACTTTATAGAGCTGGCACAACTCAAGCAGATAGGTAGTGTAGATGCATTTATTTCATAGTTTCATAGGATAGCAGTAGTGGTGACAGATATATCAAAGAGCAAGTTGATTATGTTGTTCACTGAGGCTCTCACTGAACCCTTACGTGGATGGGTCAAGTCTTATATTTCCACCACCCTAGTAGATGCCATCAGCCGGACTAGAGAATTACAGGATGCAGTGCCCAAAAATAGGTTTCCTCCCAGAACCAATTTTCCTATTAAAGATAAAGAGAGGAAACCATTCCAGAAAGAATGACCCAAGAAAGAATGGATGGACAATGATACCCAACATCACCTTAGAAGAAAAAAATTATGTTTCACTTTCCAGTTTCCAAGGGTACTATTGGTCACTTTTCCTAACTCGTGCGACCCATGTTTTATGCAGCCCATTAACCCAATAGATACCCAAGATACTGGCCTGACAGAGCAAGCCCCATCGGAAACACCTGCGAAGCAGGTGCAGTCTCACTCAAGATATCTCTTCGATGGGTAACTGTCGGAACCATGTTTCCATGATTTTGGAGGGATTATAGTCTCATGGCTTGCAGCCAAGGAGATCAAGGAAGGAAATAGGATGGATGGACAGAGGAGTCAATCATGCGCGACCGAACAGAAATATCTGTCATCACGCGCAACTTGTCCTTGCTCTCGACCTCGCAACTGGCGTAGCCTATACGACGCAGTTGACTCATACCAACATACCGCTTACGACTTATGTCATGACACAATTCAGAAGCGCACTGGCCAACATAAACATGTATATTTTAATGAATCCTTCCCAACATTCATCTACTGATTACAGAATTGTGTTAGATTTTTATCATTCAAGCTAGCATTATGATCTTAGGATCTTTAAATCAGAGAATAACATGCACAACAATAAAACACAAGAGACAAGAGACACAAAGAATTTTCCTTGGGGAAACCATAAAGGAGAAAACCCCACAACTTTCTCAAAGATAGAATCAACACCAAAAGTAAAACCCAAAAACATAAAGATGATCTCCTGACAGCAGTAGTCTCTCTCTCTGATCCCAACAACTTCTCTCTCACTCATGTGCCCCAATGAGTGAGTGTGTGTGTGATAAATAGAGAGGCTCACTCTCTATTTATATTCTTTCGTTCACTTGAAACCCACTCCAACATGTCGGCCTCACTTAACAATTACTTACTAGAGCTGACATCTCTATAAGGAGTGTCTAATAACCCTAGTGCCCCACAACTTGTGGGGAGTTTTCCTCCTCCAACCAACAAAAAGGGTTATCCTTAACACAATGGTGGGGACTATTGACCCGACTTACAATGAATCACCTAGGGTCGACTTTTCTAGGATAGTCTAATAACCCTAGGGCCCCACAACTGTGGGGACTTTAACCCTTGACCAATAGGAGGGTTACCCATAATGACTTGACATGACTTGTTTACATTATAGAACCTCCTGATGGGAACATCGGGGCATGACATGACTCAAATACATTACATACACATCCCAGAATAAACATTGGGGCACAATACATAAGATATACGGATGAATACATTCCAAAGTTACAAATACACAAACACTCCCTCTTAACTAGGAAGGTATTCTCTCGACCCAATTTATTAGCACAAGTATTCCTCTCTGTATCATCTGGATCATCATTGAGTTCTCATCATCTTCATCTTCAAGTCATCTTCATCTGGATCTGGATCATCATTCGATCTGGATCATCATCACTGGATCTAGATCATCACTGGATCTGGATCATCATCACTAGATCTAGATCATCACTGGATCTGGATCATCACTGGATCTGGATCATCACTCAATCTGGATCATCACTGCTGGATCATCATCATTGAATCATGACGGGTGCTATCTCTTGATTCTTCTCATCACAGGAATTTCTATAGATCCAGCCCTTTTTCATGCTGGATGTACATCTACAGAGCCAATCCTTTTTCATAGTGGATGTATCATCACACAGAGCTAGTCATTTTTCATACTAGATGTGGCATCCACATAGAGCTAGTCCTTTTTCATACTAGATGAGTCTTTATAGAGCTAGTCCTTTTTCATACTAGATGTGGCATCCACACAGAGCCAGTCCTTTTTCATACTGGATGAGTCTTCATAGAGCCAGCCATTTTTCATGCTGGGTGTGGCATCCACACAGAGCTAGTCCTTTTTCATACTAGTTGAGTCTTCACAGAGCCATCCCTTTTTCATGATGGGTGTGGCATCCACATAGAGCTAGTCCTTTTTCATACTAGATGTGTCTTCACAGAGCCAGTCCTTTTTCATGCTGGGTGTGGCATCCACATAGAGCTAGTCCTTTTTCATACTAGATGTGTCTTCATAGAGCCAACCCTTTTTCATGTTGGATGTGGAATCCACACAAACATTTGACAATGGAAGGAACCAATCCTCTCACCATGTCATAGCTCTTACATCCAACCATGGAAGGAACTAATCCTCTCACCATGTCAGAAGGGCATAACACTTATATCTGACCATGGAAGGAACTAATCCTCTCACCATGTCAAAAAGGCACAGCACTTATATATAACCATGGAAAGAACCAATCCTCTCACCATGTCAGAAGGGCTCAGAAATCATCCCTTCCCTTTGGAAGGAACCTCAATTTGGAGAACACCAAGCTTCTCCCTGAAGTACTCAAACTTCACTCTGGAAATATCTAGCATAGAATCACATCATGGATGATTACGTCCAAGGATAACCTACGAGTTTCACCAGGACCGATTACATTCGAGGACAACCTACAGGACCATTTATGTCTGAGCAACCTACGAGCTTCGCTAGGATTTATGCTCAAACAACCTGTCTCACCAACTATGCTAGAACTCCCTCTTTCGAGAGATCTGGATCTGGATCGCAAAATGGAGCTTCATTGCTCCTCTCTACATCATATCAAAAATACAAGTCAGATCAAGCAAATCAAATAGTAGTTTTCAAAAGAAACATACTACCTCCCAAATAGAAAGTGGCAACATCTTTTTCCCTCGGCTGTACTCAGCGCCATGCAGGACTCCATCCTGTCAAACCAAGAGATCACACTTGATCTCATTCTGAAGTAGCACCTCGAAGTGCTCTTCCTATAAATGGCACTTCCTACCCAATAAGAATCCACATAACCTTCCAGGTTAATCTTCTGATTCGCCTCATATTTGAGCCCATAATCAACTGTACCCTTCAGATAACTCACTACATGCTTTGCAACCATCAAGTGAACATGTCTCAATGTGTTCACAGCAAAGCAAATATTTGGTCTTGTATTCGTTAGGTACATCAAGGACCCAATCATCTGATGATACATCGTAGTATCAATCGTCTCTGATGAAGCATCACTTAATAGCTTCATGTTCGATGCCATAGGTGTGTTCATGCAGTCCATCATCCTGAACCTATTCAAGATCTCTACTGCATACTTCCCTTGTACACACCTCCATTCCTAGAACGTAGTGCATCGACACATAACATGAGCATCACTGGTCTTCAGCCTTCAACATTGAAGCAAAGGTTGGAATCCACTTTACTCTTAGTAAATCCTAGAGTCGTCAGTAATCTATCCATCCTGTCATACCATGTCGAACCTTAGGATCTTCTACAGTCACTCCCTCTGAAGCATCATACTCCCTATGTCTTTCATACTCTATGCACTGAGGCATTCTGTACTGGAGTGATAAGTAGATTCCTCTGCTATTAATATTCTTTGTATCCATCTAGGGTCACTAGATACCAAGATCCTCTATCTTTGAAAGCATTCTTCTCGCACCCATCTGTGAGCTTGTCATCCTTTATCAACCTTGTATCAAAGGTTCAGATCTTCATCAAGCTCCTCGTGTATGTGTTATCCCATGGGCGTCTTCTGAGCTCGTACAAGGCCTCCTTTCATTTGCACACATGATTCTTCCTGTCATGTGACTTCACTTCCAGTGGCTGCAAATGTCTCTTCGTAGTTTATGCCTTATTTTCGTGATAAGCCTCATGCTACGAATCTTGCCTTGTATCCCACAATGTTTCCATCTACTACATGATGGAACTACGAACTTCCCTTCATGTATCGATACTACATCCTGGACATCATTCTTCTTGAACTGTTCTTCCCTTTATTCTTGGTTACTTCTTCATGGCTGGAAGGTTTTGCATCAATGATGTCGTTGCATTTGTCATATTATTCTTCATCTTGAACTGTCGTCACTTGTTCTTCGGAACAAGTCTCATCCTTCTTTGCTTGTAGGTGATTTTACGTGATATTTCCTACAAGTCAAATGCATTAGTTGTATGGTTAGAAACATTTCATAAGGTATCTTCATAATGAAAAATTCTTATGCATAAATATATGATCATGCAACTACTTTAGCCAATACAACATCCATCCATATCTCACGGAAACTTTCTAGATGCCTTCCATCTCTACCAGGACAACATTGAGATTGTGCACTAATCCAATATGTCAGCAAAGAGGTTTCATTCTAGATAAGTAGCAATGGAGAGTTGTATAGCACCATGAGCTACTTATCCATCACATGCGTATTAGTAGTATACTGTCATTAATGCAAACATTCTATCATGCATAATACATCAACTGAATATAAACAAATGCATAACAAAACAATATCATGAAATGGCAATTGAATACTTATCTTTATTTGTTTCGTGGGTAGATTCCTTCTTGAGCCTTCAGCTTCATCATCTTCTTCATTCATAATAGCATCGTTTCTTATCCAAATGCTAAGATGGATAAGAGGTTCTTCAAGAGTTGAGTTCTTCGTATTCCTCATTGCTTGAGGGATCTTCTTTGGATGGTGAGAGCTTGATATTCAGTTGTTCCCATCTTCTCTTCTCTTATTATGAGTCTATCTTCTTCTTCTTTGCAGAGTCTGCTGAAAGTAATCACTTCCTTCTTGCACACATTCCTCGCATGAATGAATCCCATGATCCTGGGAGGCCATTCAAGGTGTCTATCACCACTTCTGCATTCTCGACTTCTTCTTCTACTACTACAAGTTGTTCTTTGATTTGAGAGACCCTTGTAAAGTATGACTGTATGGTCTTTCCATTCTGGATATTCACATTCTTCAATTGGTTTCTTAAGGTCATATTATGATTTATGTTCTTCCCTTCAAATAGCTTGGTCAAGGAATCAAACATATTTGGTGTCTTTAGGGAAGACACTTGTGGTACAAGGTGATCTGTGATTGAATCAACAATGATCTTCTTGTCCTTGACCAAGTTCTTATGGTGTAAGGCTTTTAGCCTCATCTCCCTTTGGAATTGGAACCTCTCCACTCATGTGGGTGTCCAATTCATTTTCTTCAGAGAGATCATATACTTCCATGCTTGGAAGTTGTCAACTTCACCAAGATTATCATCAAGCTAATGCGATAGATCACTTGGAAATGAGAACCTCAAATGAAAATAGAAAAAGATTAGATCTTACCGATTTGAGGTGTCTATCCTGGTTCCAGAACTGGCTGATCTAGGGTTTGTCAGAGAAACCCTATTTTTAAAAACATGGAATCTTTTAGATATGATTGGATAGAAAGATAGATCTCTTCAAAGTGAGGTGTTCAATGTACTCCTTTTCTAAAAACAGTGGAGGGAAGCTCCCGGAACGGGAAGCCCTAGTTTTCTAATTTCTCCTATAGAAATTCCTGATACTATTTCTATGGTATATCTGAACTTACTACTCCTCTATGTCTCAAAATTATCACTGAGGTAGCTTCTCCTGTCCCTATTTCAACACCATAGTTTTCATCAAAATTGGTTTCACCAATTGGGACTTATGATCATTTTCCCAAGGTGACCTGCTACTGGACTGTTCAAAACAACGAAGTTGTACAGACTGCCATGTGTCACTGTTTCATCTTCTGGGTATGAAACTTGGATCATAGAACATACAATCTATGCCCTTTTTGGAACATCTTCATAAATTTCATTTAGACCCTTTTATCCCAAGATATAGCAATTCTCCCCAGGTGTCCTGTTTTGGGATGAATCTTGGAGGAGGCTGGAACCCTAACGTGGAGGGATCATATCTCCTAGAATATAGCGAATCCGAGGCTGAATTTTTGACACAGTGTAAATCAGGATTTTATAGTCAGCCTTTGAATGTTTTAGCTCCTGATCCTTCCCCAATCCCAAGATATAGCGAATCTACTAAAAATTATCAGTTTTAGTATCTTAGGGTTTTTCCAGCTCAAGGTCAAACTAGGGTTTGACTTTCCCAGAGTTTCACCCAACCAAAAATATTGACCCAAGTCTCTAAAATTTGATTCTGACAAGGAGAGAAATCCTATGCCAGGCTCACTCAAAAATTCCTCTTCTGTAAGAATCCCTAATTCCTCGCACCAAAAACTGAAAATGCTCGGAATCGAATTTCGCTTCGACAGAAAGATGCGCCCTTCAATGGAGAGTCAGCCTAACATAATTTTATTGATGGATTGTGGAGAGAGATCCAAAAATTAAGAATCCATAGCTTATGCAGCTACACAATGTCTTCTTCTTAGGTTAGCTCTGATACCATGTTAGATTTTTATCATTCAAGCTAGCATTATGATCTTAGGATCTTTAACTGAGAGAATAACATGCACAACAATAAAACACAAGAGACAAGAGACACAAAGAATTTTCCTCAGGGAAACCATAAAGGAGAAAACCTCATAACTTCCGCAGAGATAGAATCAGCACTAAAAGTAAAACCCAAAAACATAAATATGATCTCCTGACAGCAGTAGTCTCTCTCTCTGATCCCATCAACTTCTCTCTCACTCATGCGCCCCAATGAGTGAGTGTGTGTGTCATAAATAGAGAGGCTCACTCTCTATTTATATTATTTTGTTCACTTGAAACCCACTACAACATGTCGGCCTCACTTAACAATTACTTACTAGAGCCGGCATCTCTAGGAGTGTCTAATAACCCTACTGCCCCACAACTTGTGGGGACTTTGCCTCCTCCAACCAACAAAAAGGGTTATCCTTAACACAACGGTGGGGACTACTGCCCCGACTTACAATGACTCACCTAGGGTTGACTTCTCTAGGGTAGTCTAATAACCCTAGGGCCCCACAACTGTGGGGACTTTAGCCCTTGACCAATAGGAGGGTTACCCACAATGACTTGACATGACTTGTTTACATTATAGAACCTCCTGATGGGAACATCAGGGCATGACATGACTCAAATACATTACAGACACATCCCGGAATAAACATCGGGGTACAATACATAAGATATACAAATGAATACATTCCAAAGTTACAAATACAGCAACAAATTGTTGATGCCTTGGTTGTGTATGTGGCTAAAAGGGTGTCTAAGGCCTACAACACATGGAGAAGACCCAGCCAAAGGCTTCAAGCAATCCCATGCAAGTATTGCTTTATCCTCAAGTTATTTGAAGTAGTGAGCTCCCACGGATATTTCAATAGCCTCCGCTAGCTTTTGTGAGTTTGATCCATGGAGGATCTGTTTCCATATTGGAAAACAAGATGGGTGATAGAAAGAAAAGAAAAACCAAATCTAACTATGAAAGCAAACCTAATCTAAAGCTAAGTAACTTAGATAGAATGTTGAGTTGATTTACAGATTATCCTGAGTTATTGGAATAACAAGTAATTCACCACATTGACAGAAATGCAAATGAGATGATAAACTCCTTACTTAAATCACAATCTTTTAATGAAAATTAAATGGAAGCAACTCAATATTAAATCATTCAAGATAATCAGCAGATACGTTTGTTAGTAGAAAAACCAACATATTTGCTTTAAAAAAATAACTATTCATTCACTTGCAAAAATAGATAAACTCTTGAAAGAAGAAATTCTTTAAGAATTATTAATGTATAAATTTGCAACAAAGAAAAAATTGAGTTATAAATAAACACATTTAATGATTTGCAAATGAGTAACCAACGACATTAATCCATTTAAAACAGGAAAAACATGAGATCTATTAAAGAAATTTAATGGAACTCATAACAAGAGATATGAAAATATCAATGGTTTATTAATATCCAGTTCTATAAAAATACATAAACCTTCGATTACAAAGAGGTATCTTCAGTCTCTTGTTGGAATCTTCCCGTCCAGAAAAACCCGTCTTGGCAGCGGCATTTCTGTTCTGAAAGAGAAATCTCTCAATTGAGCGTCCCCCCTTCTCTCAAACATTTGGGTAGATTTTATAGAAGAGACAAGCAATGGAAGGATAAGGTCTAACCACCGGAACTCTGGTTCATTCAACTCCCATCCAAACCGGCCGCAACCAACTTCTGAAAATACTCCTCTGTTCGAGCATGCGTTTCTCCAAATCGGTTGCGAGATTTCCAAAACAGCTTACGGTTAGGAGTAAAAGACCCAATTTGTGAAGTGGTTTTTCAACAGTTTTATCATATTCTTCACGGTTTGAAAACAAATGGAGCCCGAAATTCACTTCCCTCTTCAGGTGCGATTCAACTTCTAAAAATAAATGTGGTCTTCATTAATTTTATATCAGCTTGTATCTTTTCTCTCAACAATCCATGAATTTCTGTTGGGGCTTCCTTATTTCTCGAGCAATCCAATTTGTGATGCTAAAAATAAATGATCTCCATTGCTGGCAGACAAAGCTTTCACCGTCAAACTTCAAATTGGTAGCACTACAGTAGTTTGATTATATTATCTTTAGTAATCTGCATGGCATAAAATCCTTGCAAACCTGCAAAAATTATATCAATAGTGTTCATTAACAAAGGGACAATGTAATATAATTTTTTTAATAATGGAAAATGTTGAAATATTGTAACTTCGAAGAATATTCTTTATGTATCTTTTGTGGTCCCCGATGGTCCAACCGGGAGAACCACTTGTATTACATTGTACCCCGATGCTCCTAATCGGAAGAACTAATAAGAGTCATGAGGTAGTCCCCTCTAATTGTAAAGGTGGGTCATCAACACCCCAGTGTGGTTACTTGAGCCTACTTGTGTAACTCAAGCCTACATGAGTTAACTTAAGCCGACATGTTAATTGAGTAAAATTTAAGTAAACAGATGAATATAAATAGAGGTGTAGTGCTCCTCATTTGAGACACACACACTCACTTGGAATAGCGCACTTGTGGAGGATAGGAGTTGCTGGAGAAGGAGGAGAATCAGGTTTTTGATCTCCTTGTTGGTTTTACCTTTTTCCCTTTTGGGGCATCTATATTGAGGAAGATTTTGCTGGGTTTTTCCCTTTAGGGTTTTCCCAGGATAAATCTGTGTTGTTCTTGTGATACTGTTTCTTTCAGTGATCCTGCTTTATATGCTTTTATTATGAAAAATGAAATGATATACTTATGTCTTAGTTAAGCATATGAAAATTCAACATGGTATCAGAGCTAACCTGAATAGGGCAGATTTCACAAGTTACAGAATCTAGGGCTTTTTATTTTTTGGTTCTCTCTCCACAATCAATCAGCAAAAGAAGGCTAGGCTGACTCTCCTTTGAAGGGTGCATCGTTCTGTCGAAGCGGAATTTGATTCCGAGCATTTTCAATTTTCGTTGTGGAAATTAGGGCTTTCTACAGAAGAGGAATTTTTGAGTGAGACCAGCATAGGATTTTTCTCCTCATCAAAACCGAATTTTAGAGACCTGGATCAAGTTTTTTGGTTGAGTGAATCTCCGGGAAAGTCAAACCCTAGTTTGACCCTGAGCTAGAAAAACCCTAAATACTAAAACTGCTATGTTTTGGCACATTCGCTATATTTTGATATTGGCAAAGGATCAGGAGCTGAAACTTGCAGGGGCCGAATATAAAACCCTGATGAACACTTTCTCCAAAATTCATCCACATATTCGTTGTATTCCAGGAGATATGTTCTCTCCACGTTAGGGTTCCAGCCTCTTCCAGAATTCATCCCTAAACAGGACACCTGGGGAGAATTACAATATCTTGGGCTACAGAGGTCCAAATGGAATTCCTGAAGATGTTCCAGAAAGAGAACGGACTTTAATTTCGTTTTTCCAATTATCAGACTCATAAGATGAACCAGTGACACGTCGCATGTCGTACAACTTCGCTGTTCTGAACAGTCCTGTAACAGGTCACCTTGGGAAAATGATCATAAATCCCAAATGGTGAAACCAATTCTGATGAAACCTATGGTGGTGGATCAGGTACATGCGAGGTTACTTCAGTACAAAATTTCAGACATAGAGGATCAGAAATTTCGGAGATATCACAGAAACAGTAACAGGAATTTCTGCAGAAGAAATTGGAAAATTAGGGCTTCCTGTTCCGGGAGCTTCCCTCCACTGTTTTCAGAAATGGAGTACATTGGACAGCTCCATTTGAAGATATATATCTATATATCCAATCAGATCTGAAATATTCTGAGTTTTAAAATTAGGGTTTCTGTGACAAACCCTAGATTAGCCAGCTCCGGAACCAGGACGGACACCTCAAATCAGTAAGATCTAATCCTTTGCTATGTTCATTTGAGGTTCTCTTTTCAAAGTGATCTATGACATCAGCTTGATGATAAGCTTGATGAATTTGACAACTTCCAAGCCTAGAAGTATATGATCTCTATGAATAAAATGGATTGGACACCTACATGAGCATAAAGGTTCCAGTTTCAGAGGGAGATGAGGCTAGAAGCCTTTCTCAAGAAGAACTTGGTCAAATCCCAGAAGATCATTGATGATTCAATTTCGAATCAACTTGTACTACAAGTGTCTTCCCTAAAGACATCGATGAGGTTTGATTCCTTGACCAAGCTATTTAAAGGGAAGAAGATAGATCAAAATATGACCTTAAGAAACTAGTTGAAGAATGTGAAGATCCAGAATGCAGAGACCATGCAGTCATAAGGATCTCTCAAATCAAATAACAACTTCAAGCGGGGAAAGAAGAAGTGAAGAATGCAGAAGTGGTGATGGACACCTTGGATGGCCTCTCAGGATCATGAAATTCATTCATTTAAGAAATGTGTTTCAGAAGGAAGTGATTACTTTCAACCGTCTTGGGGAAGAAGAAGAAGCTCGTCTCTGAAGATCAAGCTCTCATCTTCCAAAGAAGATCCCTCAGTA
>LPNX010426466.1:221647-341184 GCA_001517045.1 Pseudotsuga menziesii | reverse complement strand
CTTGTGATACTATTTCTTTCAGTGATCCTGCTTTATATGCTTTTATTATGAAAAATGAAATGATATACTTATGTCTTAGTTAAGCATATGAAAATTCAACAGAAAATTCTCCTTTTCTCCGCGATCAATATCATCATTCAACAATCCTTTTTTTTCAAATGTTTTGATACAAATAACAAATCAACTTAAGATTATTCTCTTGGAATTTAAGGCTCAGTAACCGTTTATTTTACTGCAGAGTGAATTGTGGCCACTGATTTTAACAATCAAATCTATTATTCTGTGTTAATTATTTTTCAAATAAATAAAACTAAACAAAAACAAGAAGAAGCAAAATTAATATTCCCAACAAAATCAAAAATCACATGTCGGGAAGAAAATTTGAATTTGTTTAAAACAATCATTTAAAAAAATTGGGAAAACCAAAAACCAAATTAAAAACCTTAAGTGAAAAATAAAACTACCAAAATTTATGTACCCGAAATCAAACTAAATTATAACCCAATATAAACTTAGGGTGCGGAAAGATGGGGCAATGAAAATGTGAAAAAATGATTCCGGCATCCCGCAAGTTTGGGTTACGGGTTGCAGGAATGTTTTATTAAAATATGAAAATTTTACCTCTTGCAATCCGCATCCCATTTGCAGGTTGCGGGAACTTTTAAAATTTGAACAATTAAAATCAAAGGTCCCGCATTCGCAAAAATGCATAAAAATACTTGGGAAGCTTGGAAATTTGTAAGTTTTTTTAAATTTTTTCAAATGAAATGATGAAATAAAAATCTAGAAATTATTTACGAAGAAAATCCAATTCGCCTCCCTCTTCAGGTGCGATTCAGCTTCTAAAAATAAATGTGATCTTCATTAATTTTATATCAGCTTGTATCTTTTCTTTCAACAATCCATGAATTTCTGTTGGAGCTTCCTTATTTCTCAAGCAATCCAATTTTTGATGCTAAAAATAAATGATCTCCATTGCTGGCAGACAAAGCTTTCACCGTCAAACTTCAAATTGGTAGCTCTACACTAGTTTGATTATATTATCTTTAGTAATTTGCATGGCATAGAATCCCTGCAAACCTGCAAAAATTATATCAATAGTGTTCATTAACAAAGGGAGAATGTAATATAAATTTTTTAATAATGGAAAATTCTCCTTTTCTCCGCGATCAATATCATCATTCAACAATCCTTTTTTTTTAAATGTTTTGATACAAATAACAAATCAACTTAAGATTATTCTCTTGGAATTTAAGGCTCAGTAACCGTTTATTTTACTCCAGAGTGAATTGTGGCCACTGATTTTAACAATCAAATCTATTATTCTGTGTTAATTATTTTTCAAATAAATAAAACTAAACAAAAACAAGAAGAAGCAAAATTAATATTCCCAACAAAATCGAAAATCACATGTCGGGAAGAAATTTTGAATTTGTTTAAAACAATCATTTAAAAAAATTGGGAAAAACCAAAAACCAAATTAAAAAGCCTAAGTGAAAAATAAAACTACCAAAATTTATGTACCCGAAATCAAACTAAATTATAACCCAAGATAAACTTAGGGTGGAAAGATGCGGCAATGAAAATGTGAAAAAGTGATTCCCGCATTCCGCAAGTTTAGGTTGCGGGTTGCAGGAATGTTTTATTAAAATATGAAAATACCTCCTGCCGTTTGTAGGTTGGGGGAACATTTAAAATTTGAACAATTAAAATCAAAGGTCCTGCATCCACAAAAATGCATAAAAATACTTGGGAAGCTTGGAAATTTGCAATTTTTTTTTAATTTTTTCAAATGAAATGATGAATTAAAAATCTAGAAATTATTTACGAAGAAAATCCAATATTGAAAACCCTAAACCTAGAAAAATAAAAACCATTTACAATTTAATTCTTAAGAAAATAAATGTTGGAAACAAGTTAGGAAAAGAATCACTCCTATAATATAGGAGAGTCAATGAATTCCACAAATAGGTTTCTAAATAATCATTTTTCAAGAATAGAAAACCTAGAAAAGAATAATTACAATTTAATTCTTAAGAAAATAAATGTTGGAAACAAGTTAGGAAAAGAATCACTCCTATAATATAGGAGAGTCAATGAATTCCACAAATAGGTTTCTAAATAATCATTTTTCAAGAATAGAAAACCTAGAAAAGAATAATAATAATTCAAATTAGCTTCTTGAAAATAAGACTTATCCATGATCAAACTAATTTCACATTCGTGAATGTTGAATTTTAATCCACAAATTTCCAAATAATGATAAAACCAAATCTCATTGAAATTAGCAAATTTAGGATTCAAATAAACTAAAATATTTGTTCTTTTAATTTTCATAACATCCAATTGTGTATAAAATTAATATATGGATTTAATGAAATACACAAGTTAAGTTAAGGAAAGTCAAAACATAACCATGAATATTTAAAAGATTTCAATAAGCTTAAACCAAACATTACAAACATTAAACTAATATAAGCAAATAACCCAAAGACCAATATTATTTAAATATTTACATTACAATTCTAGGCATGCAAAAGGGAAAATAAAACTCAATCAAGGCCAAATATCGAACCAATGCAATACACAAAAGCATGAGAGAAGAAATGATAAGATCAATCTGAATCCTAGAGCAAAGGTAATAACCAACCGTTATCTCGAATAATTAGTTTGTGCAGCGAAGACCAAGCTTAGGTGGGGAATGTGAACGATAACATGGTAAGCTAACCACCAAGATCATAGAACCAAATCAAATGAATAAAAGAGATAATATAAGCTAGAGATCAGTAAGAAAGGAAACAATCCAAATAATACCAAATATCTAGAATGTGGGAGAAGAGTTGCAAGCGTTTATTTTACAAATATACACACCCTTTCTGCAATCTGCAATCTGCAATTGCGGGTTGCGGGTTGCGGAAACACACAACACAATCATAAATCAAACTACTTCCCACACTCTGCAATTTTTGGATTGCAGGTTGTGGGGACACGCAAAAAAAATCATAAAATAAATTACTTCCTGCACCCTGCATTTCGCACATGCGGGATGACCAAATCACACACACAAAAACTTTTCCTCATCTCACATTCCGCATTTTTCGGGATGCAGGTTGCGGGATGGAAAACTTCAAATATTTAAACTACAAAATCCTATATTCTACAACTTATGGGTTATGGGATGCGGGTTGTGGGATGAAACAATTTCAATAAACAGTAGTCTTCCACAACTCATCAAAAACACACAAATCATGCATAAATTCAAAAATTTGACTAAGTTAGATTACAAAGAAACCATGACAAATGTGTTAGGGGCCTTTACAGTGATTTAAGGAATTTCAAATTGATACCTTCTAATGTGTAATTGGGGCTCCTGTGTTTTAAATAACATGGGATCTGTTGTGCCTACAACAAGGATAACATCAGACATTTAAGCAACATTTCAGCATTATACAGAAAACAAACAACAATCATTCACATAACCATTCACCATATCAATCATCCATTCAAACACAATCTATAACGTGGAAAACCATCTGGGAAAAACCACCAAGGTGCTCTTCATCTGGCATGAGAAAAGGATATAGCACCTTGCAGTCTACAGGGTGTAGACTGATCTTGAGATATGTTTTTACATATCAGACTTATGGTTCTCATTTTCTCTAGTTTGTTCTTCTATCCTACCTCTACTCCTAGTGGTCTACACGCACAACAGCCAAATCCATGGCTCAACAGCCTCCTATCATTACCAGACTCTTCCTGAGTCTTCCCTTCCTCTGATCCTTACAACATTACAGCAAACCAACGTCCTTCACCATGGACTGCCAATGAAAGACGAACAATTACTGGAAAACTGACCTAACATAGTTATGGCTAACTAAAAGCAACTAAAAAGAAACCTTCTAACTATTGAATCCCTTCTATTTATACTATTTTACATGACCACACCGGGTCGACTGCATACGGGCAGTCTATAAACTGTCATCATCAGCCTCCCTTCAGGCTATAGCTGTGGTGATCATGACTTGACATGAGGCACTATCGGACTGACTTACAAATATCCCCTCATACGTGCATAGCTACAGGCTTACGCTGCCTTAAACGACCATGATCTAGATTTTGCACTTGTTTCTTTCCGGCCGTTATCACTTGCGTGCTCCTGCACTTTCCTTTCCTTCATCGTGCACCTCTCCCTTCTACCTATGTGGGTCATTTGCTTCCTTTGCGATCTTCCTTTGTTTTTGTCGCGCGCGCAGTGCATCTTCTTTGTTTGCGCATGCAAGATTCTTCCTTGTGCTCCTTTCCCAGGATACCAGGCCCCCAACACTCACATGTGGCTCGTCCCAAGCCATGAAGCAAGTGATATATGAGGAGGCGCGATCCACGCGATAGCCTTTGCAAATAATTTTTTTTTTCTTGCGCACCTTCTTCTGCCTCCTAGCTTGCGCACCTTGTTCCTTGAGTTGTTTTTTTTTTGGCGATGTTTCCTCCACCACGGCTTCTTTCCATACTTAGAATATTTTCACCGCGGCTTCTTTCTATACTTAGAAGATTTGCTAGGTTACAACACCGATACAATTTCTTTCTTGGCACCATCGGAAGACTCTTAATGGGAGGTTCAAGTTCTAAATTCGCTTGGGAAGACAAAGTAAGCTATGCGCTTCTTATTGGGACCAACATCCCAATGAACAGTAATGTTGTCTTTTCTTTGGGACTCTTTCATCATCTTATCATAGTCCGCCTCCAATATCACCAAGGGTAGCTAGTGTCCCGTTTTGACACAACAATCCAATTGGCCTTGGTTCTTCCGCCACTCTCAGGCTCTTGGGTTTTGCACGTGCTTGTTACGGCTTGTTCTCTTGTTGTTCTTCCTCAATTTCATCTTTTCTTTGTCTTGCTCTTCACCACCCTTTTTTCCATAGATATGGACTTTGAATACTTGTCCATATTGAAAAACAGAAAATCCCTGCAAGCAAGGGTGGTAGAGGTGAATGATTCACCAAACTTTGAAAAATTTCACCTAAGCAGCATAGAGTACAAGACATAACTGGCCATGTGGCCCTTCCTCAGTTCCTCGACACATGGAGACCCCGCCTGGATTGCTGGAAGATGAGCCTGATCGCCAACCTTGCATAGTTTGTTAGATGCAGCAAGGACTCTGGTTCTTAGCCCACATAGTTTGTTGAATTGGGCAAGAACTCTGGTCCTTATCGAAGTCCTGTCTAGTGCCATAGATAGAGCTGCTAACCTACTGAACTACAAATAGCCAAGGATGACTTCGCTAGAGACTTCTAACTAGGTCGAATTAATGTGTAGACTGTTACCATATTTCTTATTCCTGACTTCGAAAATACCCAACACACTGAAGGCTGCAACAACTACTTTATCCCGCAAGGCTGCTCTACATGACACACCCCAACCCATTTCTAAGTGTAACTAGTGATCAAGTAGCATGACCAAGTGATGTTTACTGTAGGAGAGCCCATCTCTTATAGGAGGAGCATCGGGTCACCTACCGTGTAGGCTTATCCAGGTGCATCATTAAGACGAGACCTTCCTTTAATGTAACAGATCCACCTTTTAGATTTGCTATGATTAATGGTATCATCATTCTTCCATACTGGCAGTCATCATCAATATTGACGTAATGGCCAGTTACCGTCACAGAGTTTCCCACGCTTGATCCATCTAGGGTGATGTCTTGTCACGAGCACCAAATCTTTGTGGAATCTTTATGCATTTAATGGTATGTCAGTGCTTTCCAAATGTCTGGGACCTCCCACCATTTGTCTCTTAACTCGTTTGCTGGTGAATTTAAAGTGCACCATTCTTTCTGCACAATTTCATATTTCTGCGCATGCTGCGCTAGGGCTACCTCCCTTGCTGGTTTCCAAAAAAACAATGTTTTTTTTTGGCGCCTCAGCTTTAGTTCCTTGCATAGATTTAAGTTGTCGGCGCTGGCTCAGGCTGCGCATCAGGATGAACCTTGTCCTGGAATTTTGTTACCATCTACTAAACCTTTGCAACTTCTTTTGTAACCTCCTCTACTTGCGCGTTCAACTGCTTTACACGGTAGGGATGGACATGTTTTGACGATTCTGCCTCTATTGGTTGTATTATGCCTTGAATTTTTTTCTGTATCGGTTGAATAAAGTATGTAAGCTGCTCATATTTCAACTAATGTGCCTCAACCTCAGCTTCCCTAGCATTTTCTCATTCACGCAGTGTCTGCACTTGTTTCTACAGTCTTTTGATCTCTGCATTTTTTATGACCTTCTGCTAGAGGGGCAGCTTCCTCATTTCTACCTTTGCAGCGCTGATTTTCTCATCTGCCTCTCATGCATTCAGCCTGATTTCCTTAGTTGTCTCATCTTTGAGCAGCACTCCCAAAATGGTAACGAGAGCATTTGGGGCCTTTGTGCAGAGTGCTTTGCCTTCTTTGATTTTAACAACAGCTTCAAACGCTGCTCTTCTTTTTTCCTCAAGCACCTCCGGGGGTGTGGTCAGCATCTGTGGCTTGCAGCTCCTCTACCTGTTGCTGAAGATTCTATGTGATCTTTGCAATCTTGGTCACTTAATCCAGGGAATCTTCATCTTATTTCCCTGCTTCTGGTGGGAATGTTGCAATGGCATTCTTGATGGAGTCTACTAATGCAAACGGTTCTGCTCATGTGATAGTATTTCTTGTTCTTTCTCGGTAAGAAGGGTGATGTGCCCATGCAGTTCTTGTTGTTATAACCAGATCTTGTTCTTAGTTTATCTATTACTTTTGTCCTAATTTTCAACCGTTGGTTTAAAATGATTTTACATTTTATGTTGATTTTAAGAACTTTTGACAATCAGTAATTTTTGTTGGATTTAATGCTTTTAATGGTTGAATTATTTCATTAATTTAGTTTTAAGGTTTGTCTAGTTAATATGTCTATCTTTAAGCTTTCAAAAACTTATAATAAAAGTTTATTCCAAGTTTGATTTATAATCTAACCCTCATTTTTGAGTCCTTTGTCAAATATTTTCATGAGGAGATTCCTGTAGCAACTCTGTTTTTCCTATTTTTGTCATTATCATTGGGAGCAGATTACGAGGTGATGGAAACAAATTTTGGAAAACCAAAAGAGGTTTTTGTCCACAACAAATGCATTCACAAAAAAATCTCTTAGTTTTTTTCAACAGTTGTTATCATTTGAGAGATTCAAATTCATCTTTGTGGCCTATTTTCAAGGTTTGAATTATTTAATAATTTCCTGTTTTAGTCACAGATTTCCAGCACATATTTCGATCAATTGAAGGGGAATTTTTAAAATCCAAGAGAGGTTTTTGTTCATAACAGACTCATTTAAACAAAAATCTCTCATATTTTACACAGGTGTCTCGGATTGATAGATATGAAGGCGTATTTGAGACACAAATTTTCAGAAATTCGCCAAATTTCCCCAAATCCAATTTGCTATTTTTGGGTTAATTGTCTTTAAATATTTTGAGTTATCATGTAACTAATTGATGTAACTGTTTCAAATTTCGGCCTAGAAGGTAGTTATGGAACTATTTTACCTTTGTAATGATAAAAGGAAGACAAACATACAATTTTGGGGTTGGATTTTTCACTCAAGGAGAGGCTTTTGGAGCTTTGATTTCTCAAGCTAGCATTTATAACTCTTATGTAAGTGGATGAATGTTATTGATTATATATAAACTGATAAGCCCTTTTACCTGTCATGCTTTTTTCATTTCTGATCTGGTTGATTGCTCAGTCTACAATTTCATTTCCTATTTAAAGGTTTATTCATGTGAATGCTTGTAGCCTGTGGGTGGAATTAGTATTTCATGTGTAATGTTTATGGATTATTGGGATGTGTTTGATCCCTAGTTTATCCAACTTGCATGATTCAGTTCTATATTATCTTATGGATGTTTATTTCCTCCTTGTTGATGAAGTTTTTAAAACCAAAACCCTAAAAACCAATTTTATTCTATTTCATTTTGAGATTGTGTTATCTTGTTCTTGTGGTAGTCTAGGAACAATTTCTAGCACTAACACTTGCTCTTTCAACTTTAAGAGGGCCTTGCGTAGCTTTTCCTTCCTTATTTGTTTTATCGCTTGGTAAGCAACTGCATTTTCCCTTAGTTAAATTTTGGACGCGGATGCCTGTTGAATGTTATATACTTCCTCTAAGGCTAGCTTGGAGAAGTCTATTTGTGCGTTGTTATCATCGAAACCTGCGCTTTCCTCTATGTTTGCCTCTAGTTCCTGCCTCTGAATTACCACTCTGATTGGCGGCACTAATTTTGGTGTAACTAGTGGAATACTGGGATCAACACCATATGTCTCGTCCTCCACTATAGCTTTGACATCCTAGATGGCCTCTATCAACTTATTGAGATGGCCCTCGACTTGGGTAGCAATGTTTACTTGTTGCATCTTTAGACTAGCGAGGTTATCTTACGCGACCTTAGAAACAACGTCGGCCAGTTCCTGCAAATCACCTTCATTCAATCTATTTGTGTTCGTCGTTATGTCTGCTTTTTGCTTCTTATGGGACGAGTGGCCCTCTTCTTGCTACGCATGTGTCTGGGTCTGTGCATGGTCCTGAATTGGTGGGCAGTCTTATGCATGATGGTCTGAGTTTTTTTTTAAAACTGCCCCCAAAAGTCCAAAGTTCCTGCAAATCACCTTCATTCAATGTATTTGTGTTCGTCGTTCTGTCTGCTTTTTGCTTCTTATGGGACGAGTGGCCCTCTTCTTGCTACACATGTGTCTGGGTCTGCGCATGGTCCTGAATTGGTGGGCAGTCTTATGCATGATGGTCTAAGTTTTTTTTTAAAACTGCCCCCAAAAGTCCAATTCTCAATATTTTGGGGGTGGGGGGAGGGAGGGTTTAAGAAACACCCCAATGGCCTGAAAAAACCTTTTTTGGGGGGGGAGTGGGGGGGGAGCGGGTTTAGCAAAACCGTCGCAAGGTAAAAAAAAGGGTAATTTGTTGTAGTGTAGGTAAAAAAACACAGAGCTACACAAACATTCCCCTTATCCAACTATTGGAAGAAATCATTTATATTATATACAAAATTTCAATTCTTTCACATTTCTTCATGTCTACATGGAGAAAAACAAAATCGTAGACTCTTTATCTAAGGAAGGCCTTTATATGGATAAAGACCAATTTAAAATAACTCAACAGAGAGGGACATTGTTCTTTCAATACTACCATAGACCATTGATGGAACTGAGGACCTTAGTAGAAATTTTATTAAATGAAGAAGCAAGTCTTTAAACTTTTGTACAACTCAACAAGATGAATGTCCTACCAATGAAGATATCTTTTGTTATCTTATTTGAATGGAATATCATAGGAATGTGAAATGATTACACAAAAGAGTTCTTACACTGCGGCTCTATACTATATAGCCAATGTAAAACACTAAGAAAGACTCATTATAGTTTTTATATCTACAACCAACTTTTGACTGATGCCACCAGGATTACAAGGTGAGAAAGAAGACTGAAGTAATATAAATGGAATATCTAACAAGTGCCACAGGGTGGAAAATTCCCTGAGGTTTCAAAATGCACAGTCGTATGGAGTTAAGCGAAAATGTGATTAAAATCATGATAGAGCAATTCTGAAAGTGATACAAATACAAGTCCGACAAAATAAACCAATATGAATGTAGAGTTCAAAACAATTTCAATTCTAGTGTTTACAAAATAGGTTGATTTATATTTAAGCTTCCCGAAATTGTTAATCAAAACAAGAAACACAAGTGATTCTACCATCACATTGACATTGATAAGCACCCTAAGTCAAGTTAGAGTGAAATTGAACCCAAACGAGGGATAGACATTTTTGTTGAAAGTCTCAACCAAACAAATCCTCCAATACCATTCACTAGAAAATAGTTGCAAGAAAATGATTCATTTTAGAGGTTAGCGTTTGCAATAATTTGACGTTCCTAAACAACATGACTCCAACCCACACTCAGTATAAACTTGTCAGAAACAAAGCATTGTTCAATCTTAAACCAGAGAGAGTAAGACCAAATGTAAAAAGTAATTTTTCGGTGAGACAAAATCTCTCTTGTTGTTATACTCAATCAAACAAAGATAATGACATTGGTTTCACTGATTGAACATAATTCCAGCAAGCAGTTTAAGCAAGGAAGTGGGTTGAAGAGATCAACGCCATTTCAAGTAACATGATTCCATTTTGACATTTGAGATGAGTAGCCTCTTTGAGACCTTAGTTAATTCCATTTTGAGATATGAGATGAGTAGTGTCCCTGATTACATTAGGTTAGGGTTCTAGGAATTCCACATAGCTTGAAGAATTATCCAACTAATCACTATACACTGACAATTACAATTACAATATTTGAATGTTTTTTGTCTTGTGGAATCCATGCAATAAATAAAAAATGATGGCATGATTGATGTTATCGATTTGAGTTTTTATATTGATCTTACTATGTACATGCACGTTGGGATATTTGTTCACTAATGATCCTTATAATGCATATATGATTAACATGTCAAAGCACTAGTGAGCCTTTCAGTGTGAAGAATTTTGCGTAGCATTGTTAAAGATAGGATGAGGCGTATGCAAATGGCCACCGGGAGAAGCGTTGTGTTTTGTGTTGTTCATCACTTAAAAATAACAATTTCGAGTCACTGGCGGGTCGGCATCCATCTTGGAAGATGGATCATGGCATAAGTTTTCCAATGTAGCTAAGACTAGGATCAAAAACTTTGTAATCGGTGTTCTGTGTGGAGCCTTGCTGGTAATTTGTGTCCTACCTGGGTGGTATCCACCACCTTCCTTAAGCGTATCCTTGCTACGTGATGTGTACTTAGTAGGCGAACTAGATGCAGATTGAATGTGACCCTTGACCTTACAACTCCATCCTTGACCCTTCGACCGATAACCCACCATGGACCTATCACTTCACATAGCCGAGAGACAAAAAGACACAGGGAGGGGGCCACCTCATAGAGCTAGTCATACCCATACCCAAGAGAGAAGGAAGTCACTACTCATGCCCCAATAAATAAATAGTTCCCATCAAGACAAATTAGCTTTCTTTATACTTGAAGTTATCCCATAGCTTTCTTTCAGTTTTGATCGTAAAAGATGAAACACATACAGTGTATTGATGAGATTAGGGGTTTAATCCCAAGGGTAACAACCACTTTAATTCATTGTTTGCCACCATTGGATAGATATACACTTGGCCGTGTAGGATCGAGGTGCACCTATTTGGAGCCTTGACAATGCATTTTCTATTATATCATTGTCAGTCCTTAAATGGAGTAGCTGGAGACCATATACTTGGAAATCATCTAGTCCAGTATGTGACCTCAACCTCGAGATCCACACAGTTAAACCATTGTTGAGATATCTTCCACGTTATGTTTTTTTTGTTTTGTTGTTGTATCCACATCATTTTAGCCATGAGCTCTGGTTTCTGGAGCATAGGAATCTCTTTAAGCAGAGCCTCGCTATGATGTTCATTCACTTCGAGGTCCACCTTAATGGAATTCGAAGACGAGGGTTTGGAGTTCAGCATTAATGGTTGCCCCAGGGGCCTCAGAGACAAAATGTAAGAAAGAAACGAGTGAAGCTTCAAGTCAACTTCCATGATTAGAGTGATAAGATATCAATGCATGCTCAATGGATTTGAACTCTGCACCTTGCAATAGGCATAAATTTTAATACCTTCACGACTTCCATGGATTCGAACTCTGGACCTAGCAATTCATAGATTCTTTTAGTACTGTGAGTGTATGGCATACTGCAGTGGACCGCTCTTGGATTTGAAGATGTGATGCAAGTGGAGATAATTGAATAGTCCAAATATGAATTAAATATTTATCATATTGTGATCTAGGAGGATATTGGTGGCACCCGCCTATTCCACTTGGACCCCCACCATTGTTTCTTTCAATTTTCTAGTTTCCTTAATTTTTGTACAATTTACTATTTTTGGTAGTTTTCGGGTCCTAAACTTCCGAAGCCGTTTTGAGGCCCTAAATGACATTTTTTTGGCATCGAATGGTCGGGAAAATATGAGTCTATTCTGGACTCAATATTTTCCATTTATGGATGTAGTCCTTGAATAGATCTTTATAATGATGTATCATGCACGTCAAAAGGAGGTAGTATGCCAAAGTTACGACCCCAGGAAATTGATGTACCAAATTACCCAACGGGGCCCACATTCTGGCGTTTCACCTCCTAGGGTTACGTTTTTGGATGTGTAGGGTTTCCCACGGGGACTTCACTTAGTGAACATCTCACATAGCACGTGCAATTGTGGGATATTAAAGAATACCCTTAATTTCCAGAGATATTGACCCAAACTATTTTTGTTGAAACCCCCTCCTAATACTTAAAACCTCCTCCCCACCCCTTTTTATACCTCAATCCTTATAAACCACCCTACCCACCCCCACCTTAAACCCATCATCCCCCCAATACCTGCAATATATTGGTTCAATTTTTAATCATTTTAAAACCAACAATATGAACTAACGTGATAGGATATTGGTCAACAAGTGAAGCCCCCGTGGGGTTTCCATTGTTTCTCAGTAATATATAGGCCTTCAAGCCTCATTGGAACACATACTTCAGATGCATGTAGCTGCCACATCTCTTCTCAGAGATAAGCTACCAGCACTCTAGCTAGTTTATTTCCATTCTATATGTAAACAAGTTTCAGTTCTTTTATTAATTAAATGAAGTGTTATTTCCACTGCATCTTTGTTTCTATGGTTATTTGTGTATTCTGTTGCATTCCTGCATAAATCTGGATAAGTGGTATTAGAGCAATCTGCTCTTTCTCGATCATTCTTTGCATGTCCCCAACGAGGGTGGGGTATAAAGAGTTAGGGCTCGATCTGGTTGAACCTTTTCAAGATCTGCCTCGCAAATACCGACGGCTGCCCATGGCGGATGAAAAGAAATACAAGGGCGTAGAAGATCCTATCAAAATGTTGCTCGAGGAGTCCCTTGAAAAACAAAGGAACGCAATGATGGATAACTTCGCCCAGATCCTTCAACGACTTCCCACTGGCGGCGCATCTGCATCTAGCAGCCACTCTGGGGGTGCAACCCCTTTTAAGGTACAAGTAAACTTTGACATTCCCATATTTGATGGCCGAATAGATGCAGATGCCGTAGATAGATGGTTGAATCTATTAGAAGGATATTTCTCGGTTCATGACTTTTTCAACCGGGAAAAGATTACTTTTTCACTACTGAAAGTTGCCCCCCATGTCAAGGACTGGTGGGAAACCTATTGTGAGAGAAAGGACGAGGAGGAACCCTCTCTATTCTGGGCTCTACCCACTTGGAATTCTTTCCAAGATGCCATAAAGGGACAATATTATCCCGTGGAGAGCTATGAGGACAAGTACATATAATGGACTACGCTACGGCAACAAAGAGATCAAGATGTGCACGAACTGACGAATTTGTTCCATACCCTATGCACCAAGTTGGGTATCAAAGATTTAGAGAAACATTTGGTGCTAAAGTACCACAGTTGTCTGCACAGATACATTCAAGAGGAAATGGAGTTCCTTGACATCTCCTCGCTTGGTACATCATACCGGTATGCTGCCAAAATTGAGCAAAAATTCAAACAAAAAAAGTGAGACTTTGGATTTGCGAATCAGAAGCAAGTGAAAGGTGCCCCAAACTACAGAACCAAGGACACAACCAAGGCATGGTGACTCAAGACAACTTGCCAAAGCCGCAAGCAAAGAGAAACACTGCGAAGCCAAAGAAGGAAGTGGGAAAGTGGTGCGAGTTCCAGAAGAGTCCCACTCACAACACAAGTGAGTGTCGGGCCAAGCAGTCACTGGTGGCTGAGATAAAGGATTCGGAATCATATGCATACTCTGACACTGAATTAGGACCCGAGAAGGGGAATGACAGAGGGAAGAAGATTATTGATGCAGCGCCCAATGCCACCATTGCCACCATGAAGATCCAAAAGGAAGAACCAAAAGATTCAAAGGAGGAGGAGCATCTTTTCCACTCCTAGATGTGGGTAAAGGGTTCCCCGCTACAGTTCATTGTCAACAGTGGAAGCCAAAAGAACCTCATTTCAGCAAAGGTCATAAAGCAGTTGGGCTTGTCAACCACAACACACCTGCAGCCATACACCATAGGGTGGCTTCACCAAGGATGGGATCTCCATGTCAGCCAGCAGTGCCACCTTCCCTACAGCATCAAGCCCTTCACCGATGAGGTATTATGTGATATTGCTCCTCTTGACGTTTTTGATGTATTATTAGGTCAACCATACTTATGGAAGAAACATGTTGTGTATGAGTCCCGACCTCACGAGGTTATTGTTACTTTGGGAAATAAGTTGTACAGGATACCAGAGGTACTGCCTCCTGCCACTATCTCTTTGGTTACTGCAAAACAATGCAGTAAGCTCATTTCCAAAACCGAAAAATGTGTTTTCTTGATGATCCGGCCTCAGGGCAAGAAGAAGATCGTGGCCACGACCTCCAGACACGGCCCCTCTGCACGACAACAACAAATGGACAAGGTCGTGAAGGAGTACCGGGACATATTCACCTCACCCACAGGGGTGCCTCTGCACTGTCAGGTCATGCACCTCATCGATCTGACCCCAGGTGCGCCACTGCTCAATGGACCGATCTATCGATGCTCTGTTCTAGAGAATGGTGAAATTAGGAGGAAAATTCAGGAGCTGGTGTAGAAGGGTCACATCCGTCCAAGTTCATCGCCCCATGGGAGCTCGATCGTGTTGGTACAGAAGAAGGATGGGACTTGGAGACTCTGTATTGACTATCGGGCGCTGAACGAGATCACTGTCCGAAATAGGTACCCGATCCCATGGATTGATGACCTCTTGGACCAGCTTAAAGGGGTGAAATATTTTAGCAAGATCGACTTAAATTCCGTGTATCACCAGGTACCGATCAAACCGACCAATGTGTGGAAGACTGCCTTCAAATCCAAGGAGGGCCTTTTCGAATGGTTGGTCATGCCTTTCGGGCTGACGAATGCTCCCACAATCTTCATGAGATTGATAGACGACATCTTGCATCCATTCACCAACTCGTTTGTAGTAGTGTACTTGGATGACATCCTGATATTCAGCCAGACTTGGGAAGAGCACCTCCACCACATCCGACAGGTCCTCCAAACACTGCGGAAGCACAAGTTGTGTGCCAATTTGGACAAGTGCACTTTTGGCATGACCCAGGTTCAGTATCTGGGATACATTATTGATGAGTGTGGGATACATTTGGATCCAACCAAGATCCAAGTCAGTCGAGATTGGCCAACTCCAACTACTCTAACAGAGCTTCACACCTTTCTAGGTCTTTCTAATTTCTACCATAGTTTCATGTTGGGATTCTCTCATATCACTTGGTCCTTGAGTCAAGTCACCAAGGGAGGAGCGAAAGAAAAATTCTTCTGGTCGAAAACTCAACAAAAGGCGTTTGCAGAATTGAAACATCGCCTCTGTTGTGCCCAGTGCTCACATTACCATACTTGCAACAACCATTTGAGATTGAGACAGATGCCTCTGACTATGCTATTGGTGTAGTCCTTACTCAACAAAGGAATCCAGTGGCATATCACAGTGAGACACTATCTGACACAGTCTACAAATATCCCACTTATGACAAAGAGATGTATTCCATTGTATAGGCTTGCCAACAATGGAAGCATTACATTTTGGGGAAGGAAATGATCACCCACACAGACCGCTGACCCCTACATTTCATACAGACACAAGGGAAGTTACAGAATGATCTCCATCAGAAGTGGTCCACATATCTACTATAGTTTCATTTGAACATCAAGTACAAGAAGGGAAGCACCAACAATGTTGCAGACTGCCTCAGCCAACCAACGATCGTGGCGATAACCACCGTGCGCAACTCTTGTGGGCACGAGACTTCTGATTGGCCGCTTCTATACCAAAGCGATCTAGAATTCAGCCACACAGACAGGACGCTCTTGGAGGGAAACCAAGTTCCAAATTTTTACCTCCAGGATGCACTATTATGTCACATGGGACACCTTTGTGTTCCTTCAAGCGAGTGTGCGAAGATGATTTGGGAAGCGCACTACAGTCGGGTCGCTAGGAATTTCGGGGTTGAGAAAATAGTGGCAGTATTGCAGAAGTATTTCTATTGGTCGAACCTTCCGCAGGATGTCGAGAAGTACATCCGATCCTGCACTGCCTGCGCCATTTCCAAACCATCCATCAAGAAGCAAGGCCTCTATACTCTGTTGCCTACTCCTAGTCGACCTTGGGAATCCATCTCCATGGATTACATGTCGGGCCTCCCTTATACTAAGCATGACAACGACTATGTGTTCGTGGTCGTCGACAGATTCTCAAAGATGGCCATAATGGCAGCTTGCAAGAAGAATATCACAGCAGAAGCCACTGCTAAACTCTTCTTTGAACAGGTGTGGGTACACTTTGGGATCCCACAGTCTATAATCTCAGATCGGGACAGTAGGTTCCTTAGTACATTTTGGTCTAGCCTATGGTCAATGCTAGACACCAAGCTCACAAAGTCCACAACTTTCCATCCCCAAACTGATAGCCAGACAGAGGTCGTAAACAAGATGAGCGTACACATTTTACGTATGTACAACTCAAAGCATCCACGCACATGGGATGAGATCCTCCCATATGTACAACATAGCTATAACCGGGCCCTCCACAGCTCAACCGACCACAGCCCCTTTTAGGTGGGCTTGGGATTCCAGCCACTATGTCCCATTGACGTAGCCATGCCATTTGCAGCTACTCAGGTTGATTCGGCTCATGTCCAGTCTGAAGTTTCCAAGGCAAACAACTTCATTGAGTGCATTCAGCACATTCGCCAATAGGTTCATGACATATTGGACAAATCCAATGCTAAGTACAAGCAGCGTCATGATCAGCATCGGGTGCAACAGAACTTCCAGGTGGGCGACAAAGTGTGGCTGCATTTGCAGAAGGAGTGCCTCACTGGACCCCATCGCAAGCTTCGCCCACTCCGATATGGGTCATACACCATCACCAAGGCTGTCGAGGACAATGCCTTCGAGATCAGTATTCCACCATTCCTTGGTCTGCACTCAATGTTCAATGTGGACCGCCTTTGGCCCTACTTTCCACCTCTACTGGACACATCAGGTGTGGCAGAACAACTCACACCAATAGAGTCAAACCATGATTTCATGGAACAAGCCACAATTGATCGGATTATGGACACACAGATCAAGAACACCCACCAACAGAAGATCCAGCTATATTGAGTTGTCAAAGTAGGCCAACTCCTTGGGCCAGGGAAAGTGGCTCACCACGGACCAAGTTCAGCAGAAGTTTCTTCATCTCATGGAGGAACTCCACACAATGGGGACCATTGCTTCCTAAGGGGGGAGGAATGAGCCAGGAGGATATTGGTGGCCACCCGCCTATTCCACTTGGACCCCCACCATTATTTCTTTCAGTTTTCCAGTTTCCTTAATTGTAGTACAATTTACTATTTTTGGTAGTTTTCAGGTCCTAAACTTCCGAAGCCGTTTTGAGGCCCTAAACGACATTTTTTTGGCATCGAATGGTCGGGAAAATATGAGTCCATTCCGGACTCAATATTTGTTGTTTATAGTTGTAGTCCTTGAATAGATCTTTCTAACAATGTATCATGCGCGTCAAAGGGAGGTAGTATGCCAAAGTTACAACCCCGGGAAATTGATGTACCAAATTACCCAACGGGGCCCACATTCTGGTGTTTCACCTCCTAGGGTTAGGTTTTTGGATGTGTAGGGTTTCCATTGTCTCTCAATAATATATAGGCCTTTGAGCCTTAGTGGAACACATANGCTACCAGCACTCTAGCTAGTTTATTTCCATTCTGTATGTAAACAAGTTTCAGTTCTTTGATTAATGAAATGAAGTGTTATTTCCACTACATCTTTGTTTCTATGGTTATTTGTGTATTCTGTTGCATTCCTGCATAAATCCGGATCATATTGATATATATTTAAGTTTTATATAAAAAAATTAACCTTTATTCCATTGTTGATGTTGTTTTGCATGTACACAGGATTTTGCAATTGACACCTAGCCAAACACTTGTTTTCTCGGTTTTCCCAGTCAATTATTCAAGAAGTCTACCCATTACATTATCTTTGGACCGAGTGGTGCATGAAATAATTATGGCACCTGCCAACATGCATGTAAACATTCAACAAATGCCTCCCAACTTCTAGGATGCAAAGCTTGCTAGTTGCTAATGCATTTGACGTTGTTTTTTCAATGTTAATGATAATTGCTTCAATTTGGATTTATTCTCCTTTGTTGACCTAAATGAGCAATTGAATCGAAATGTGGGACACTATCCGCAGTGGATCGATACGTCGTTGGATACCCAATGTGACCAGTCATGGAAGCTGCAACACTTACGACTAATTTTCTGGAACATATTCATATTTTTCTCCAACACATATGTTAAATTGTTATCGAGGTCAATGCCAGATCTTATTTCATTAACTGCAGGTGATATGAGCTTTGAGTAATGAATATTTCAGGAAAATGCACAAGAGTAAGAGAAGATGAAGTACAACTTGTTTTCTACTATAACATTAAATTGTTATCTAAGATTGGCAGTAGCCTTGTTTTTTTATTTGGTTTAAATCTAAGTCGTAAGGCTATTGAGACATAGGAAAAGTGTATTTGATTGAATTCAGTGTTTTGAATATATTAGAATTTATAGGTTTGTCTCATAATTATGGAAGATTATAGGGAGTGAAGATGAGGTTTTACAAGGCACATCCGAATTGTAAAATATTTTATTGCAGACAGATGGATGTTTTCTCTGTTTTTGAACTTCAAATTGCCCTGCAGTAGTTTTTGAAGTGTTGAAAATTGATCGTGGGGTCGATATGAATTTGAATCTCCCGTTGCGCATATGGCATGTTTTTTCTTTTCAAGTTTCAACGCACCCCACCACCTACCTGAATTATTAAAATTGAGAATAAGTCTAATGCCTGACAAAGCAATTGGAAAAAAAATCCCTAAATTCTGCAAACTATGAATTACATTCTCAACCCTAGAAGGCATTCTTCGCTGGCATTTTTGGGTCATCATGAAGACTGTCTTAGAAGGAATTATTCTAAGTTTTTGTAGGTCCTGCCTCTAATATTTGATATCTTGTTTTTTTAACTCAATCAAATATATCCTGCTGGCATGGTGTATAGAGATCATGAATCTCAGGATCTGGTTTATTTCTTGGTGTTATTTTCTTTGAAAGTCGTTTATATTGGTGTTGATTTCAAACATGTCAAATGTTGGCCGATCTCTGAGAAAAGTTTGTTTAAGTCTTTTCAGGTTAGTCATTTCTTGGGCAGATCCCTGGCCTTGTCATTTGGAAGTCCCTTCTTGAATAAGTATCATCTGAAAGCTTTAAGTTATATTTCCTATTTTGGAAGTTCGACAATAAATACGCCCTCTTACTATCACCTATGGAATAGGAGTATGTATAATGAATTAGCAAGGGATGGTTACAAAAATGATCTCTGGTAACCAAGATAAAAAAGAGAGAAGTTAGATGTCAAAATGCCCCTCAGTCAACAACCGAAATCTGGGTTCGAATCCCAGCTACTATTTGCCACTTATGATTTTTCTAAGAGCCTTGATTTCTAGAACTTCCTATGATTTGGTGGTTTTCATGGAAACGCCCATGCGCATGGAATCTACTCTCAAAGTCTCTTCCCTTGCTACCACCCAACAATCCAATCAAATCAAATAACATAAAAATCTTTATATTTTTGTTTTGCATACTTGCTACTGTTATATTAATGCTAAGCTACAAATTATTATTATAATGTCGATGTAATTTTATATTGTGTTTATTATGAAAAAATAGTGGCATTGGAATGCAATCGCCCTGTGGTTGAACGGTAAGTTATATATAGAACTGGAATAAACTTATGTTCCAGCATAGGTGCAAGTGAGGTGCAACCATGGAGAGTTCTCCTTTTTTCTGGGCCATTGGAGGATGATTTTCAAATACAAAGATGGCAGTTAGAGAGGCAACAAAAAGGCCAGCAACAAGGGAAACATAATATACAAGAGAAACAAATGCAGTATGCTTCTTTACTTCTTTACTTATACCCCAGCCATATTCAAAGCCTCTTACTAACATTGAAAGTGAAACTAACCTGGTAGGTAGAGCTTAAAATAAATAAAGATGGTAAATGTATTATTGAGTTATTGCTATCCCAATTTGAGTTAATAAACTGCATGGACTCTTGGAGCTTGGACTGCGATGTTGGTGTGGTTGATACCAACAACTTCATGTGATTCAAGGTATGCAATGATTTACTCCTTCCCTTTACATTTTCCATAGTACTATCTAGAATTCACACATAGCTCTCCTGCAAACTGATCGAAGAATTTTCTATGTTCTGTACATATAGAATCCTAATTAAAGTTATAGAGGCAATGGTGAATTAGAAGCGGTGGTGGTCCAGTCGTGGCGCATGAACAAAGCACATGCCATCACTTGGTAGAACGATGCAATGAACAAAGCGCCTTCGCATTTATACACATTTTCGTTCCCCAATGCTTACGTTGTCGCTGCTGCAATAACACTTCAAATTGTAATCCAATGCCATTGCATAAAATTTTGATTTTTATATTAATAAATTAATTAAAATTCTAAAACTTTGGTTAAAATTGTATATTGGAGTTTGGTCAATCGTAACTAATACATAGTCAACCCAAATCGAAAACAATAGTATCTAGCCTAATAATAATTTTGTATTTTGAATATATTATGTTTTTCCATATGTAGATGAATATATGCCCAACATATATTTACAAATGTAATTTTGTACGAATCGCACAAATGAAATTACCATTTTTTTCTTAAAGTATAATATCAATGCATTATGAGCATGGGAAAAGAAATAATATTATTGTAGGGTGAATATGGAATTTTGGCAACATCTATTAACAATATTTATTAAATTTCAATTTAAAATATTAGTAAATAGAATATTTGATTATTTTTAATAAAAAAATATTTAATATATTTTATAATATATTTTCAATTTATAATAAAAAATTAACAAATTAAAATAATAAACATAATATCATTGCATTGTGAACTGTGAAAAAGGAAATGACCCATCATTGGATTACTCCATTATATTGCATTGTGAACATTAAAAGTGACATTAGTAACAATATATATTAGGCATATATATATTTTCACACGGAAAGACAACCTTATATTATAAAAAAAGTTGTGTCAATAAAACAACAATTACAATAGCAAAAAGAAATTGCCACATGTACCGACATATAATCGTGAGATTTACAATCTGTCAAACAATACCTAACTATGCTCAAAATCATAAACCCATAGTGACCAAGTGCAAAAAAAACAGGTGCAAAGCGGCTACATATTCCAATAACCAAGACAAGTCTGTCAGTGCACCACACAGTAACATCCACCATCCATCCTAATACATAACAAAAAATGAATCAAGATGACATGGACCCAAAAAACGAGAGATCAAAAGAGTTAAAAGACTTTTAGGACTCCTTCCTGAGACACAGAGTTCCCATCTAAATCTTTCCAGTATATCGAACCCAGAGGAAACCCAATGGCCTGCTTCGACAGCAAGTCAGCCTGCGAGTTAAACTCCTGATAAACATGAGAAAGCTGCAAAGACGGACACAAGTCCAAAAGGCCACGAACCCTACGCGTCCAGTGATGAAGTGCCAGAGACTGGAAGGACTGACGGTGGAATATATATATATATTCATTCGTTGTGAGCCATAGAAGAGGAATACTATTAGTGCATTGCATTAATGTCGCCATAAGCCTCAGAAGAGGAATACTATTATTGCATTGCTTTATAGGAATACTATTATTGCATTGCTTTATTGTGGACATGAGGATTTATAATATAAATCTATTAATATTATAATAATATTTGTTAAAATGGTTAGTAAATAAATATTTTAGGATAATTTTAATAAGTAATTTTTTAAATGGTTTTATTTAGTATTTTTATAATATATATTTTTCTATATATAATAAAGAAAGTGTAAAAAATAAAAATATTAAACATATTAAAATAAAAATATCTTATTTTGAGTTTTCTTTTCTTTTAAGCAAGCATTCATAATTAGTGATTTTACACAAGGAGTGCCTTAATAGTACACCCATCGACCGTTTATTCTACCCTCCATGGACATCTTTTTTTAAGTTTTCAATTTATCTATTATTTTTATTTAAATTTTATAAAAACTTTTCGTAATACATCATAACCATTAATTTATTAACTTCTTAATTATTATAACAAGTATAATTAATTATAATCAAACATATATTATACGACCACACACTAACCTATAAATCTTTAAAACAATGTCCAACTAATCATTTATACACAAAATAAACATCAACAACACTATACTACAAAACAAATTAACATCTCTTAAAAAACCAATACCAAATAACTCTACTATTCATCCCACCACTCTAGTTAAACTTTGTAAAAGGCTTTCGAAAAATGAGAAAACAAATTAACATATCTTAAAAAACCAGTACTAAATAACTTTAGTATTCATCCCACCACTCTAGTTAAACTTTTGTAAAAGGCTTTGGAAAAATGAGGTCCCCCCCAAACAAAGTTGAGGGACATTTAGGCTTAAAAGTGGTATTATAATATATGCACATGAATTATCCTTTAGTAACATATGCGAGAAAGGGACATTTAGTCTTAAAAGTGGTATTATAATATATACACATGAATTATCCTTTAGTAAAATCTGCGAGAAAAAGTAAAAAGTAAGGTATGTGAGGAATCCCATCGTTGATAAGGATTATATAAAATTAATGGTTGCGTGTAAAGTATCGTACAATTCCCATCTCCTTTTTCTTTTTGGGTTGTCATGTTACTGTTGCTCTTCAAAAGAGAGGGCATCAATCATCTTTAAACACTTAGTTTTTCTTACCATTGAATCTTGGTTTTGGAGTTGGCGTTGGCGTTCGCTTTTTCTCAACTTGTACTATAAAGATTTGATTTGCAATTGCTTTTGTAAAAACGAAGAGTGGAATAATTTTATTTCTAGGCCACATATCTATCTAGATTCTATCCTTGTAAAAAACCATTATTAAATTGGGAGAATATAAATTTTTCATTGGAGTGACACCTACCCCAATGAGGAGTCTAGATACCTGCAATTTGCTAACACGAGAGAGGGGAGATCCTTGATGAGCATATTCCTACTACTCATCTTTCAAAAGTAAAGTAAAGTTATATATAAAACATGTGACATTGCTCCGAGATGGATGGAGTTAAAAAATAATGATGATAATGATGGTGGCAGGCACCGACTGTGAGAAAGAAAGGGCCCCACCAGAACCATGAACGATGGCTATAAGATGAAATCTCCACTCTGCAAACCCTCCCCCTCTTCTCAGATTAGCAATAGCCGTCTTCTTCTTTTGTTAAGCTAGGCGATTCAGGTCTCGTATGGCGAAGCCTAAAAGAGCGGTTTGCTTTATGGGATATCTCCTTACACTCGCTTTTCTAAACAGTAAGTCCACTGGGGTCATGCATGGTGTTTCCCTACTATTTCACATAAGCAATTTCCAGTTTTCGCTACATCAACTATTTCTGGATTCACATTGCATTTTCATTTTCTGTTTCGTTTTTGGAGCCACAGCTTGGATCCATCCCCTTTACTTCGGAGATTTAAAATTTGGGAATTTGTAGAATGTAAAACAAACAACTAATTAAATCAGTCAATTTCAATTGTTTATTTGAATTAGAACTTGTCCACAGCGAGTTAGTATATTCAACATGGCCCAACAAACAAAGCTAAAGTTGTTCTTCTAAATTCAGTATAAAGAAGAACCTGCCCTCTTGTATTTTTTTAATTAAAAACGTATCGAGAGTTCATAATTATCTAGTTTTAATTTGTATATACAAATTTTATTTTCTTGTGATAACATATATACTGCGATTGAATGTATGTGGCAGGAGCGTGGGCGTCGTCGTTTACGGTAATAAACAGTTGCGAAAACACGGTATGGCCAGGAATCCAGGCGGGCGCGGGCACGCAGGAGCTGTCCACCACGGGTTTCGAGCTGAGTCCCGGGCAGAGCGTGACACTTGATGCTCCCACTGGATGGTCGGGCCGCTTGTGGGGACGCACCTTGTGCACATTCGACGGGGAGGGAAAGGGCAAGTGCGCCACCGGAGACTGCGGGGGTTTGCTCCAGTGCAATGGCAACAACGCGGAGCCCCCTGCGACGCTGGTGGAATTGACATTGGGTCAAGGCGTAGGCGTAGGCGTAGGCCCAGCCCCAACCCAGGACTTCTACGACGTCAGTCTTGTAGACGGATTCAATCTCCCCTTGATTGTGGCCACAAAGGGAGGCACCGGCTCCTGCAGCACTACGGGATGCGTCACTGATCTCAACCAGAGCTGCCCCAAGGAACTCCAGGTGGACAACGACGACGGAAGCGACAGTGTAGCGTGCAAGAGCGCCTGCGAGGCCTTCGGCAGCCCCGATTACTGCTGCGTCGGGGCCTTCGCGAATCCTAACACGTGCAAACCCTCGTTCTATTCTCAGCTGTTCAAGGCCGCCTGTCCCAAGTCCTACAGCTACGCTTACGACGACGGCACTAGCACCTTCACCTGCACCGCTGCAGATTACGTCATTACCTTCTGTCCCACCGTCACCAGGTAAGCCAAAGCCTCTCTCCTGTTAACATCGAATTGAATAGTCAGTTGTTGGTTGTTGTCGTAATGGTTATTATTAAATATGGACGACATGACATGACATGTACAGCCAGAAGAAATCAAACTATTCCCCTACGGCTACGCCTATGGTGAACAACACCGGCATCGGCACCGGCACCGGCACCGTATGGGGCGTCAGCACCGCTGCCAGCACAAGCCAGGCTGTGCGTCTGTTAGATGGCCCCGGGGTCTTTATCTCACTCTGCGTTGGATTTATCACCACTCTGCCTTTCGTTTTCGTGTTGCAATAAAGAAGGGCAACAAACACTTTCCCCCCTCTCTCTCGTTATGGTCAAATTAAAGGCTTCTTAATTGGCCACGGCAATCGTCAATGATTCATTCTTGAATCTTGAATCCTTATCCAGCATAGGAAAGGAAAAGTTAAAGTAAAAGAGAAAAAGCAAAAGTAAAAGTCGAGAGGCACTCGCAAAAGCAAGGATAAACATAAACGACCCCACCGACGAATCCAGCGTATGTATGTGCATTGTGGAGGAGAAATAAGTGTGTATCTATTATCTTGTACACTATGCTTTATTACATCATCGATCCTCTTTTCACAATCCTTCCTTCCGTCCCACTTTAAATTTAATACATAGCCACGTTATCAATTAGATTCATAATTACTTTTTATGTAACACCTCACAATATATTATTAGTAAGTACTTCTCATGTTAGGTGGTTTATATCTTATTATTCCATGCTTGGCAGAAATATACTAATTTGCTTTTCTACACAAATTTTTGCAATGTTTTATAATATTGTGCAAATTTTCATATTAAATGTAATATTTTAAAAACTAAATAAATTTTTGAAATATAATATTTTATTTTTTTATTGGTTTAAAACATTTTTTTATCTTTGTAGGAATGGTTTTATTTTTCCACATTTAAAAAATATATAAATTAATTTTTAACTTATTATTTTTTACATGTAACATTAAATGTATTTTTGACTTTCTCTGCACCAATGTCTCATCCCCTCAATGAAAGAAGTACATACTCATAAACATTCACCCAAAGCTGATATGAGAGCACATCAAGCATGTAACTCACAAGGCTCTTTCATGGTCACCTTGTGAATGCAAGGTCTAAAAGAGGTTTTAAAATAACAATAATAAATCTATTAAAATGCTTCTATGGTATGTGGACTTTCCCTTTTGGAAGTGCATTGGCATCTCTTTAAGTAAGGGCATGAATATGGCGGTCAATATTCAGGATGCATCAACCCATTTAATGCTATCGCAGAGCTGTTGTGGGTTGCTGGATCTCATGTACCTTGAGATCCAATGACCCAGAGAAACTCTGTGGCAACATTAAATAGGTTGTCATAGGCTAGATAGTTTTAGCCCATAAATATGTTAACCATAAAATTTAATTGCACATTTAATTAAAAGGGGTGATTTTGTCTAATGTAAAATATGTTTTGAGAGGAGCCTTAAATATTTAATTAACCTTTCTATGAACTCTCATGTCACATAAGCTCATTCGAGCACTAGTCACAAGCCTAGGGTCACCCTTTAATATTTTAAGTATTATCCTTTAAAAATTGTGCTAACATGGGGTTTTGAGAGCCACGCTAGGATAGAAATTAAGTTAGCACCCTTTGTGCTAGTTAAACAACTAATAAACGCTTTACACTCTCACTTATTAGCGGGTTTAATGCAACGGTTTGTGTGGCGCATCGAGGGGAAGTAGTGTTATGTATAGGGGGGTAATGCCAAGGTTTTTGTGACACGTTGGGATGTAAGGAAGGACGTGCTCAGTTGAAATCATAAGCACGGTTTTGAACATATTAATGGACGTAGGTTTGGAATTCTTTTTTTGGAGATAATAAGTGGTAGAAATGCAATTGATGTTTAGTACAACCCACCTTCCATTGTGGAGTGGGTGATGCCATTGATGTGGTAGAACAAGATCTTTGAATTATATGATTGCAGGCTGAGTTCGCCCAAGAATCTAAACACAATAAAGCATATGGCTCTCATTACAACTTGAAATATTTGTTTCAGTTTTGCAGTTGACTACTTTCTACTTAGTAGCAGTTCATCCTCTTCCACTTGGACTTCCATTTCCCTTTTCCTTTTTTTTTTGTCAATCTATTGATCATAATCTATTCTATTGAACAACTCTTGTTCTCTGAATGTTAAGATCAACCAAAAAAGAAGGCAACGCCTGTTGTTTTCAGATTATTTAATACTCATTTCGAATTATTCAATACTCACTACACCTTCATCCGCATATATAAATAGTAAAAAGATTGAAATGAGCAGGGAACTGACTGGATTGTGCAAAAGAAAATAATCTAAACATTCATTATTTTCTTTCGAGTGAAATAAAGCTCTATCATTCCATTGTAATGTCTTTGTGCATAATCTATTACAGTAAAGTAGAATAAAGTAATTGAACAGAATTGGAAAAGTAATTTAAAAGAGAGTAGATTGTCTTTTTCTTTGTAAATAGTTGTTTGCCATCATTTATCCCTGTCAAGATTGTTCTATTCCATGACTACTCCCACTCTGCAATACTTTGTCTTTAACGACTGTTCGATTCAATGAGAGTATTACTGAAGAACATGATTTCTCCCCTTATTGAAAGTAGGTTGAATATTATCTCAACACAATGCATGCTCCCACTTAAAAGCAATACAATGTAGGGACGTTTGTGTATATAGCCCGGAGAAAAGTGACCACATTTATTATTCTACATCCTATTTTCCTTGTGTTTTTCTAAAAACTTAATAGGGAAATTGACATCACATTTCATTATTTTCCGAAGAGAGGGAGCAAAGTGTCCCCATTGTTCTTCTCAATGTTGTGTAAATGATTGTCTAAGAGAGGGAAGGCTGAGTCGCAGCTTAATGTAATTCCCATAAATTTTAAATTGAAAGTATCTAGATATGGATCATATAGAATTTTTATCCCCTCTTCCTTAATGTGTAAAACAAAGTTGAATACGATGTGAAATAGAGTCGTCGATACTAATTTGATCAGGGCTTAAATAGATAGCGTCGACGCTTAAATAGATGATCATTGACACAACACTGCATAAAAAGATAAAATCTAATTGTGTCGAGACTTAAGCGTCAGGTGCATGCAAAATATCTTCTTTTAGATGGCCCTCCTTTCATCATATCCACAATAGATCCACTTGAATGTTCTCGAAGAGAGCATCAGTCCTTTACTGCAAAGATCACATTGTAATTGTTCTTCTGATACCAACCGGTGCATGCTCTCATTGACTGGTTGTAATGTCCCTTCCTTGAAGGACATTAAGTGTTGACTATGTCAAGTGCCTAAGGGGTTTAAAATGATTTAAATGAAGTCTTCGTAGGGAATTTTGATTAATTAATACCATGGAGGCATTTATTAGATTAAATTCCTAATTTTGGTTATTTGTATGTAATTAATTATTATGGAGAATAATTAATTTGGGAAATGAGTTGAACTTGTGCTAGCTGACAAGGAGGGCGCATGGGTCCAAGTGGACCATGACTTGGCATTCAAGAAAGGAAACCTAGATCAAAGCAAGAAAATTCTAAAAGAAAACTCAAGCCAAAAAGATAGAAACTGTAGGAAAAGCAATCTGTCATAAAAAAGATAGCAACTGTCAAAAGCAAGGCACTTTGAAAAGCATGAAAGTACAGAAAAAGTTGTCAGACATAAAGCAGGAAACTTTTGTTCAAGAAGGGTGCAATTTCCAATTTGGTTCAAGGATGCAAAGCAAGGAAACATTACCTTATGCACAAACTTGCTAATTTCCTCAAAGAGAGCACATTCATGGATTAGGGTTGGGGTTTGAAAGTGGGTGTAATGTCCCCCTCTAATTAAGCACCAAAACACCCGCTAACCTACTTAATTCCCATAGGTTCGAGCGGGTACTACATAACAGGGAATTGACTGAGGAAATTTGGTACTTAGAGCAGATCGGGACATTCATTCAGTATTAAAGTCATCAGTCGGATAAAAGAAGCCTTATTTCTTTAGGCTTAAAAGTCAACATCAAATTAGAATTGCATGCATGCAAAAGTAAAGCATAAACCCTAAAAGTGACATGCAAACCCTAAAAGCGCATGAGACTCTATTTAAGAAGGGTTATTGGACTAAAGGAACTATCTATTATTATTGTTGTTGATTTGGAGCTTTTGAGCAGTAGCACGACGTGCAACTGCAATAGTTGGGGTTAAATACAGTGTCTTTAGCTAACGAGGGTTCGGTAGTGCAACTATCCGCCCTAGTCTCTTTTAGGATACACCATCCAGGTTTATCAACAAGATTCATCGTATTAATCCATATCCAACGATTCAGTATCCATCGTAATATTATTTGCAAGTTCATGTGTGCAACTGGGGATTTAGCTGGAAAACTCCAAGGTATTCACTGGGTCTCTGAATCCCAGTCTATCTTTCGCATGTCATCTTCATCTTCATCAGCGATGTCACTCTATTGCCTTGAGTGACTATCTGCCATCGGCTTGCTCATCCAAAGTAGTTATCGGCAGATCCGAGAGGCTGAGGGCATGAGAACCAGACTGGTAAACCAATTTTATAGGGAACTTGGAGAGGTTAGAATATTTGCATGCTTTGGTCATTCTGTCCCGCATGGGAAGATCTACATCCCAACAAATTCTCAGCCCCATCAGGAACCTCCTTCACCGAAAACGTCATCTTTAGCTGAGGAGAGGGTTTCGTGTTGTCAGGCGGTAACACCGAAAAGGAAGCATCATTACTTCACCAGTCCAGCTCTATATGCATGCAGCTTATCTCTGGAGCATCATCAACTCGATTATCAGTGGTAAGTGTTTACCTTCTTGCTGTAAATATGTGCCCTAGTTCAGCTATAATTTAGGGCCATTAGCTCGGCACCTTGCATGCAAATTTTTATTCAATATTCTTACACATTTTGAGAGTTCAAGTAAGCCCTAGAATAGTGAAACAGTAGAATATCAGTATTTGGGATATTACAGTGGTATCAAAGCATGTTCCTTGCCAGCTATGGTCTTGAACATGAAAAGTAAATGAATACAGAAGAAGAAACTTTTGTAACCTATAGGAGAAGGAAGAGTAGGTACACTGAGGAGCAGGAATTTGAGGATATGCAGTTAGAAGATACTAACTTAGATATGGACCCAACAGGTATACACTCTGACAGAGGGAAAGGAACGGGAGAAGAGGAAAATAGGATGGAGTTTTGTATCTTAGTAAACGCGCTGCATGACCTAGCCAAAGGGAAAAAGGAAGTATTGCATGCAATAAATAGATTGGCTTCAAAACCAGAACCAAGTCATAGCAGTATACCTCTCTCACCAATAGATAGAGGTTCTACAAGCAATAGTGGGAAGCATGCATACACTAATATACAAAACACACCCCACATATATAACAGACCTACTATGTCTCACTTCCTGGCAGATGCAGTAGCAGGATCAGTCATACCTGTAGAACCTAGTGAACCATTTGGATCCTATTTACAGGAATACAGGGACTTGGGAGATGATTTCTGTGCAGCCATGTCTTTCTCATACTTTTGCAATATGAAAAGTAGGAACCGACCCAGGAATTTCAACAAAGGATTTAACCAGAATTATGAGTTGCAGAAAAACTTGGGTAGATTTACCATCCCAAACTTTAATGGGGCTCACAGAGGTTCAATGAGAATATGGGTTCAGAATTTGGATACTTACTTCCAACTCAACCCCATGACAAAGAAAGATGCGATTAATTTGGCTACACTACACCTGGATGGAGAGGCTCATGAGTGGAGGTACCACGGGCTAGTGGCATTAGGTCACAACACCATCAGTTCCTACAGTGATTTCACACAAAATCTCATGGAGCAATTTGACAGGAAGGACCCGGAGATACACTTTAGAGAGTTGTCTCAACTCAAATAGATAGGTAGTGTTGAGGCCTTCATCTCATAGTTTCAGAGAGTCGATGTTATGGTGACAGATGTGTTAGAGAGCAGGTTGATTATGTTGTTTTCAGAGGCCTTGACGGAACCTTTACGGGGGTGGGTGAAAGCCTACAAACCATCTACTCTACAGGATGCAATCAACCGAGCCATAGATTTACAAGATTCAGTTTCGAAGAACAAGGTTCCACTTAAGACAAAATTTCTGGCAAAAGACAAAGAACGAAAACCTCTTCAATAGGAAGGGCCAAGGAAAAATTGGTTGGACAATGACCCGAGGAAATATTTGAGAAGGAAAAATTTATGTTTCACTTGTCAAAAACCATGGGTTCCAGGACACAGGTGCTCAAGGAAGGACAATGCCCATTATGTTGAGATTTATTCATATAGTGAAGGGGAAGAACCCGAGCAAGAAACAACAGAGGAATTGCAGGCAGTAGAGGAGGAGTCGCTTTAGGGAGATACACCAGAGGGAGTTATTACTACATTATTCGGAGTACCTAGGTTTCATACTCTTAGGGTCAGAGGAGTAGTATAGGGCCACAGGGTAGGAGTGTTGATTGATGGGGGAGCAACCTACAATTTCATTGATGCAGCATGGGTGGCTAAGAGGGGTATTTCGACAGAGAAGTTTGAGGGATTCACTGTAGCAGTAGCAGGAAATACTAGCATGGAGTGCAACTATTGGATTCCTAAATTGAATGTCACATTAGGAAACTACCATATGACAGACTCATTTTATGCGATGAATGTGGCTAATACAAATGTGGTATTAGGTGTCCAATGGCTTTATTCAATAGGAAAATATACTATGGATTACAGGGAAATGGAAATGGAATTATAGGGACCAGATGGAAAACGGGTATTTTTGAGGGGCATGAATACTTATCCCCCCAAATCAGTATTATCATAGAGAATGGAGGCCTTACTCAGATAGGGTGACATAGAATGGTCAACAGAGTGCTTAGTTACTTTTAGAAAACCTCCGGAGAACAACACCCAACATCCAACAAATATCTAGGCACTATTGCAGAAACATGAGAAGGTATTCCCGGATCATCCAACAGGTACACCACCAGATAGGGGATTTGAGCATATTATTGAGTTGGAGGAGGAGACATAGGAAGTCATAACCACTCAATATATACATACTAAGAGATATAAGGATGAGATCGAGAAGATGATCAAGGAATTACTAGAACTAGGATATATTTGGTCGAGTTCTAGTCCCTTTGCATCATCAGTGGTCTTAGTTAAAAGAAGGATGGCACATTACGAATGTGTATTGATTACAAAGCACTCAACAAGAAGACCATAAAAAAACAGGTATCCCATCCCTAGGATTGATGAATTAATGGACGAGCTGCAAGGTGCCAAATAATTTTCAAAGATCGATCTTCGATCAGGGTACCATCATATCTGAGTAAGGGATTAAGACATTTCCAAGACAACTTTTTGTTGTCACTATTGTCACTGTGAGTTCTTAGTCATGCCTTTTGGACTCACCAATGCTCCAACCACCTTCTAGTGTTGCATGAACCACCCTTTCAGGGCTCAGTTACGAAAGTATTTGCTAGTATTGTTTGATGATATTTTAATTTACAGCAAAACTTGGGAGCAACATCTAAAACACTTAAATGAGGTATTGAGAATTATAGAAGAGCACTCGCTTTACACGAAGATGTCTAAGTGTGAGTTTGGCATGAAGGAGATGATGTATCTAGGACACATAATCAGTGCAGAAGGGGTACATGTTCATGTTGAGAAGATTAGAGCTATGCGAGATTGGCCTATGCCAAAGACAGTTACTGAACGAAAGGGATTTTTAGGCCTTTGCACATATTACAGGAGGTATGTTAAGGGATTTTCTCAATTCGCCACACCACTCACCAATATCACAATTAAAGGGGCATTCACATGGACAAAAATTGGCACAACAAACCTTTGAGGAAATGAAAGCCATCATGAGTTCTTGCCCAGTTTTGGCACTACCGTATTTCTCACAACCATTCATAGTGGAATGTGATGCTTCAGGAGAAGGACTAGGGGCAATACTGATGCAAAACCATCACCCGATTGCATTTGAAAGCTGAAAACTGAAAGACTATGAGTGCCACTACTCCATTTATGACAAATATATGCTAGCCATCTTACATGGCCTAACTAAATTTAGACAGTATTTGGTGGGAAGCAAATTCAAAATCAAGACAGACCATAACAACCTCAAATACTTCTTAGAGCGGAAAGAATTAAATGAGCGCCAATATAAATGGGTTAGCAAGGTACATTCTTATGATTTTGAAATAGAGTATGTGAAGGGTAAGAACAATGTAGTACTTGATTCCTTATCCAGACGACCAACTTCATTATCCCTCATGAGTATATCCATGGATTGGAGGTCTCTTCTCTTAGTAGAATATTCCAAAAACAAATTTGCTAGTGAGTTATTAGATGGACAGATCCGGGATGACAGGTACATAATCATTGATGACATCATCTATTACAAAGGTAGGATATACCTCATCTAAGAATTAACTTTAAAGAGGAAGATCATACAGGCATCGCATGACTCGCCATTATCAGGGCAACAGGGGTTTTTGAAAATCTATAGGAAGATCCAAGAGAGGTTCTCATGGAAGGGCCTCAAGGGGGGGGGGGGGTAATACAACACGTCCAGGAATGCAGTATTTTCTAGCAGAATAAGATTGAACATACTCATTCGACAATATTACTTCATCCATTACCGATAATGGAGCAGAAATGGGAAAGCATCTCGATGGACTTCATTACAGGGTTACCCAAGGTATAGGGATGAGACTACTTATATGTAGTGGTAGATCGATTGACCAAATTTTCTCACTACTTTTCTATCTCTTCCGATTATTCAACATCGCAAGTAGACGAGTTATTTTTCAAAGAGGTTTTCAGACTCCATGGGCTACCCAAAACCACTGCCAGTGATCGTGACAGTAAATTTACCAGTGCTTTCTGGCAGGAGCTATTTAGATTGGTAGGGACAGAACTTGCTACAAGCACAAGTTATCATCCCCAGAGCGACGGGAAAATGGATATTGTCAACAAGTGGATTGAGGGGTATCTAACAAACTATGTAGCAGGGCAACAGAGGACATGGATTAAATGGCTACACTTTGGAGAGTACTTCTACAATACTACCCACCACATGTCTATTAAAATGACACCTTTCAGGTCTCTATATTGCTATGAGGCACTGAACTTTGCAGACTTGGATTTTGGAGACAACAGGGCAACCAAGGCCAAAGATTGGGTACAGGACAGTCAAGATATTCTCAAGGTCCTAAAGGAGAATCTATAGGCAACACAAAATCCGTAAAAGTTATATGCAAACAGACACAGTATTGAAAGGAGTTTTGAGGTAGGAGATTTGGTATATTTACGACTACAACCCTACAGGAAATCTTCCCTCAATAAAAAAGGAGCGAAAAAACTAAAAACTCGCTCCTATGGTCCTTACAAGGTAGTTAGGAAGTTTGGAGAGGTGGCTTATGGTCCTACTGTTTTCTTGAAGTTGGACACATGAAACACATTGTGAATTTTGCTCCATCCACCGAGTTGCCTCCCTTAGATGATGAAGGGTTTTTGGTACTGATTCCATAGAGAATCCTAGAGGTGCGGGAAAGGAAACTCCAAAACAAGGTGATTCAAGAGTACTTGGTAAAATGGAAAGAATTACCTATGGAGGATGCCACATGGGAGGGAAAGCAGGTATTGCAACATCCTATTTTGTAGTTTCTTGAGGACAATCAATTTCAAGCGGGGAGGATCGTAATGTCCCCCTCTAATTAAGCACCAAAACACCCGCTAACCTACTTAATTCCCATAGGTTCGAGCGAGTACTGCATAAGAGGGAATTGACTGAGGAGATTTGGTACTTAGAACAGATTGGGACATTCATTCAATATTAAAGTCATAAGTCGGATAAAAGAATCCTTATTTCTTTAGGCTTAAAAGTCAACATCAAATTAGAATTGCATGCATTCAAAAGTGAAGCATAAACCCTAAAAGTGACATGCAAACCCTAAAAGTGCATGAGGCTTTATTTAAGAAGGGTTATTGGACTAAAGGAGCTATCTATTATTATTGTTGTTGATTTGGAGCTTTTGAGTAGCAACACAACATGCAGCTGAGGCAGTTGGGGTTGAAGACGACATCTTCAGCTAACGAGGGTTTGACAGTGCAATTATATTGCCTAGTCCCTTTCAGGATAGACCATCCAGGTTTATCAACAACATTCATCGTATTCATCAATATCCAATGATTCAGTATCCACCGGAAGATTATTTGCAGGTTCATGTGTGCAACTAGGGATTTAGCTGGAAAACCCCAAGGTATTGACTGGGTCTGTGAATCCCATTCTATCTTCCACATGTCAGCTTCATCTTCATCAACGGGGTCACTCTACTGCCTTGAGTGACTATAAGCCATCAGTTTGCTCATCCAGAGCAGTTTATCAGCAGATCCGAGAGTCTAAGGGCATGAGCACCAGACTGGTAAACTAATTCGCTAGGGCACTTGGAGAGGCTAGAATCTCCGCATGCTCCAGTAATTCTCTCTGGCACAGAAAATATCTACATCCCGACAAATCCTAAGCCCCATCAGGCACCTCCTTCACCAAAAACATCACCTTTAGCTGAGGAGAGGGTTTCGTGCTGTCAGGTGGTAACATCGGAAAGGAAGCATCATTACTTTACCATTCCAACTCTATATGCATGCAAATTATCTCTGGAGTATCATCAGCTTGATTATCAGTGGTAAGTGTTTACCTTCTTCCTATAAATATTTTCCCTAGTTCATCTATAATTTAGGGCCATTAGCCCGGCACCTTGCATGCAAATTTTTATTCAATATTCTTGCACATTTTGAGAGTACAAGTAAGCCCTAGAATAGTGAAACCGTAGAATATCAATATTTGGGATATTACAGTGGGTAACTTGCTCAACAAGTTAGGTGACTTGCTCGACAAGTCACTCAATCTATAAAAGAATGCTTCCAACTCCATTTCACAACTTTTGATCATGAACCTTTTGATATTGAGTGAAGCATAGCTTCTTGTCTGAGTGATGTGCCTTAGCTACCTTGGGTGATGCGCCCCAAGCCTTCCTAGACTCTTCTCTTCTTTCTTCTATTCTTTAGTGCAGCCAAAGAGAATCAAGGAGCAGCCATTGTGTCACGTCCCCACCCCTCATACCGACGATGGAGATGACACGACTAGGGTGCTCCTTCTGTCAAAACGAGAAATCTAGCCCCATGAACATGATAATAAAAATGCATTGAATTTTAAACATACACAGATGCATAATGCAATCTACAACGGAAGCAAAAACATTCATTCAAGCATTCAACATATTCATAGTAATTCATAAAACAAATACAATTGCGGAAATAAAATACAAAACAATACTTATCTTGAAAAGAAGCTGGCTCGCAACTAGCTACGTCGCTGCAACGTTCCACCCAACCATAGGCCAGTGTGCTCATCAATCTCTTAGCATCACTGCCACCCCCAAGCTGGGCATGATTCCACAAGGCACTAGGGAACAACAGGCTCACACATCGCCAAAACCATATGTTAACAGTCAAGCCAACACACTGTTGGGTTTCACAAATTGTAAGGAAATAATCCAATAACATGGAGGGGTCCTTGGACTTACTTGGCCAAGCCAAACCATACATCAAACACGCAGTCCTCTAATTAACAGATGGTTCCTTGGACTTACCCAGCCAAACCATCCTGCTAATCAAGCAAAGACAACCATCTATCAGATGGGTTCCTTGGACTTACCTTTCCAAGCCATCACAAGGATGCACCCAACAACAAAATACTATTGCTGGGTAAGGGCCAAACATCTTGGGAACCCAAAAATAGAAAAGGCAATTGGGGGGAAAATACCCTGAGTGAACAATACGATTCCATCAAAACGTTTAATGGCTCTACTGAGGAAAAACAACCTCTACAAACCCTTAGACTATAGATCTAAATCCAGGAAAATGTCTATGGCACCATGGGAGCAAAAACGACCTCCCCAGACCCACAGATCATGAATCTCCTTAGGCCATTCACACAACAACAACAAAACGGGTTTCCCTGCTTGGAGAAAGTGAGGAAAATGCAAAAAACATGAGGGAAGCTCCCAACTTGCTCACAGAGGAAAAACGACCACCTCAAACCCCGAAATCGTGGCCCATTCCTTCCCATTCACCCAACAACACAAAAAACAAATTCTGAGCATGGGAAAATGAAGAAAAATGACCCAAAGCGTGAGGGAGACAAAAACGACCCCCAACAAACACTAAAATATGAATCTCCCTTGCATATGCACTCAGTATCACAAAAACAACTTCCCCAACAATGGAGAAACATGGGAAAAATTCCAAATCGTGAAGGGGAGAGCTCAGCCCCTTCCTGCTGCATGAGAGAGCCCACGTGAGTGAGAATGGGGTACGAAAAATGAAACACATGGGTTCCTAATGGCTTGGGCATGCCTTCCCAAGCATTTACTTTCCCCGCAACTCAAAAACACATTTCCCAAAGACTGATGGCTTCTCCAATTCGAATTTGACTTGCATACCCTTCCCATCCCAAGGTAATAACTTCCCTTACCAACTTAGATGACTGGGCATAAAAGACAAAAATGGTAGTTGACCATTTTATGGGTTTTCCCTTAGACATTTGGCTTTCCCCATTGGCTCAAGGGTTTGATTATTTCCCCCTCCCTACTCATGACATCATGCCCCCATCTCTTTAACGTTGCGGCACATAGCTAGTTGTGGTATTCTTATTAATTTGCATTTTACATTATGTATCAAGCATATCGTGCTTGGCTAGCATATAAACCATCGGCATCGATTTTAATCGCCGATACATAAGACACTAAATCCATGGTGGGGCCTTTTCCTTGGGCTCCACACCATGATCAAATAAAAGTATTCACATCATATGTAATTCAATACCATGGGGTCAAAACAGGGGTGTTACACATTGAATACCAAGATCAAGCTCAGATATCATCCATTCATCCTTGGAAGTCGAGCTCTAGTAAAGGAGACTTCACTTATGCTCCTAGGATTGTGAGATTGGTGCCAGGTGTTGGGTTCAACCCTCAAATCTTCAGTTTTTGGAACCATTGAGGGAGATCATCCCCTCCAAGATATTTCTGAGATTCTCATCTTCTTCTCATCCTTTTGATCTTTGTTATACAACAATATTTCTGCTCCATGGGGTCACAATGCCAAAATTTATGTAAGAGAGTCATTCCAATGCTCATTTCATGAGCCTTTTTGTAAGTTTTATGCACTGACAGTGATACTATGGCCATAATAATGTTATCTTAGTTTTTTGTTGCTTATTAGAGTCTAATAAACCTCTGATAATATTTATTTTCAGATGTGATAAAGTACAGAGTCGAAATTCTTCTTTATTTGCTTACCTATGCTCATTAGCTAGTCAAATTTGACCAGTTTTACTGTTTTCAATGCCATGACTGTTCTATATGCTAAAATTTGATTATATAAGTTGTCTCAGGTCACATTCACCAAAAAACCCAATCCAACTCACAAAACTTGATTTGGTTAAGTTTGAATAGTGCTTTGAAAGCCTCCTTTGTGCGGACAATCTCTAGGCAAAATTCCTATTTTTTCCCAAACACCCTCAAACTCTTACAAACTGTTCCATAACTGTTCTAAACATGTTTAAATTATATTTTCTCCCTAAATAGTGATTGATAACTTACCTAAGCCTTTCATAATCCTTGGTTGCTTAGAATTGACTGTTCAATCTTAGTTTGCACCAGTTGGGACACCTAGAAGCTTAGGAGTAGACTTCAGCCTGGATGATGCTCGAAATCTAAAAGGGTTCAACATCCAGGTGCTTAGGAATCTGAACTTTCAGTCTCCAAACATTTCCTTTGGTTTCTCCCATTAATCCTCTGCCACTCTCATTTTATGTCATTACTGCCCGTTTTTTTACTTGTTGAAGAAAATGTTTGATTCGATTGTAAAATTTTATTTCACTTTTAAATATTATCAGCAGTAAGAATTAATATTCAGATGTGATTTAGATCTGAGATATTACACTAGTGCATGCTCTCATTGCTAGGGAATTAGTTGTGTTACAGCTTTCACTATGGTCAAGTTACTAAGTGGCGGTGTTAAGTGGTTTATATCTTATGATATTAATGATTAAATTGTCTTACCTCGCTAGGGAATGATGGCATTCGTTGTACAAATAAAATATTGTTAACTTGTAAAGGGATACTATATCATAGCATAATGCAATTTTCATTTTACATATACATGAGTGGCTTTACTTAAACCATCATTAAATCACAAGGTTTTGAATATTTTTTGGTAACATATTACCTCACTTTGACCATAAATATATTTCAATTGTAAATATAGATATATTTTAGTTTTAGAAGAGATTATTATGAGATATTATTTCTTGATAAAGATATTTGAAAGTGGAAAATATTATATTAGACATTATTTTCTAGAAATATATAAAGAATGATAAAAATATTTTTAAATTTTGAAAATGAAATATATAGAGAGAAAAAGTGATAAAAATATTTGAAGATGAGAGGATGTCTTTCATTTATTTGTTTGTATGAGAGGGTGTCATATTGTTACTTAATATTATGTTGTTGTTTTATTAGATTTTACTTAATTTATCTATACAATGATGTAGTTTTAAATTTAAAATAAAAGTTTCAAGCTTAATTTGATTATCTCAGTGTATAATTTCATGAACCAAATTGTGATTATCGATATAAATTTCAAATTTTAAATAAAAGTTTCAAGCTTAATTTGACTATCTTAGTGTATAATTTCATGAAGCAAATTATGATTATCAATATAAACACTTCTTATATTGTTATTAGTTTTATATAAAAGATTTTTTTTTAAATGAACTTGATTTTATATATATATATATATTTAAAGAATTGATTTTTAAACCTATTTCTAAATTAAACTATATAATTCATTTTAATTCTAATTTAATAAATATTATTGATTTTTCTAAACATAACAATTATTCTTTAATATTTGTTTATTTAGAATTTATAACCACTACAAATAATACACTTATCTCATAATTATATAATAATAAAAAACATAAATATTTGTCTATCCAAAATTTCAAATAAAAACATTTATGAATATAATTATTTTTCCTTAATTACCCATTCTTTTATAATTTTTTAATCTTCTTTCTATCTCTTCTTGAATTTTATTTGCCTTAAATTTGGTTACATTTTTATACGTTTATACTCGGCCTAACACTTTTCTTATTAAAACTTGAGCAAGTTCATGAGCGATACTAATTTTAAACTTGAGCAACATCAAACTAAAACTAAGCCTAACTTTTTTCTTATTAAAACCTGAGCAAGTTCATCGCTCATGCTAATTCTAAACTCGATCAACATTCAAGGTATTAATGGGTGATTGATGCCATGGCCCTTCGCCCGCGACGTGTAAGTAATAGTTGATATGGATAATCTTACAATATATGCTAGGGCTTAGATGCAAAACTTATAACTTTCCACAAGCCCAAAAAGTTGGACATGATACTTATAATTCATTAAATATTTTTGTGTTAATTACGCGGTAGGCGTTTTCTCAATAAAAGAAGCTGTCTCAAAAGATTTCTCGTCTCCCTGGCCATTAACATCCCGACATGTGTCGCTTGGTTATTAGCGAGATTATTCGTTAAACTTTTCGGTTATTGTATCCCGTGATCCCGTAGGGACGGAAGAAGCCGACATGGAGTTGGTCGGTTGGTTTTTTGTGTCAGCCTTTATTCTGTCTGTTCGTATTCTTTCCGCGTAAGCTCTTCCTCTGCCAAGTCCATGCTTATCTTAAACTTGCTCTGCGTTCTTTTTTTTTTGTTGGTCTAGCTCTAGATTTGGCGGAGATTAAAGAACCGCAGAGAAATTCAAGTTATTGTAACAAGTACCAAATTCAAAACTCACAAATACAATTTTTTTTTATGGCAAGGAAAATAAAAAATGGTCAAATTCAGACCTCATTGTTTTTTTCACGGCTGTTTTTTTATAAATAGTTTACACAAGGTTTTCATACCGATTTGCGATACGCCAACATCGAAAGTTGGAAATACTATCTTCGACGTTTCTTTATTTGAAATTAGGAAACTTCAGATATCAGAAATGTCGAAAATAGCATCTTGCAAAATTTGAAATCAGACCATATGGTGTTTATGCAATGATACCGGTAATTGTTGGTTTTTAATTTTGTTACGTTACGTCGTGGTTAAATTTCGCGGTTCTTATATCTCGTAATCAAGCAGGGACGAAGCATGGACTTTAGATGCGAAAAAAGGCGGCATGGAGTTGATCGGTTAAGTACATGTTCTGAAAATGCTCAGGCTTTATTCTGTATGTTCGTATGGATTTGATCGGTACCATCTTTTTTCGCCAAGTGTATTGCGTGTTTTCATGTCACTTCTATCTATTGTTGTGCCTAAATGGATTGATGGACTCGATGCATTTATTTTCAATTGCGGATCCTTCTTTCCAGTTGGTGTTTACCATGTTTTTTTGACAGGTGGCTTCCGTGTTTTCACTACACTTCTATATGTTGTCCTAAACGACCGGTGCTGGAAATTATTTTCAATTGAGGCTTTCGGACAATTTTGTAGTTCATTTCTCTCAATTTGGAATAGCTCTTGTGAAGATTTTGCCCTTTCTAAGATTTTTCGAGTTTCAGTTTATTTGGGTTTAGGCTGTGATTTTCTGTAGCGCTTTTGTGCATTTAGAATTTCAGTTTGGCGTCAATTTGGTCATGGTTTTGTTTGACTGCTGGTTCAGGTGATGAAAGACACTTTGCCCATGTATCTTCATTCACATTAATGCTTCATCAATGCATTGTTGTTCCATTAATGCAATAAACCATGTCATTTCTGATAAACATGGGGTTGTATCTTCAATTTTACTCATCTAATGACGATCTACAAGATCTTCTTACAATATTTCATTTTTCTCTTTCGCTGCTACACTGCCTTTGGTTTCCACATATAAAGAGGCCTTCAGGTAATTACTATTTCTTACTATTTGTTGTGTTCTATCTACGCTCTAAATTTTCGTTAGAAGATTTTCAAGTTTGCTAAATTTGCTAAATTTGCAGGTATTCCTTAATTCTTCATTTAGTTTGCTTATTAGATGGTGAAACATTGTTGTTGCATTTAATTGAATGTGACGCTTGCTTTGTTACAAAAACATTGTGGCATGTATTCGTTGTGTCATGCCTATCAATAAAATCTTAGGTATTAGTTTTTTGCCTAATTTAAAATGTTCCTTATGAGATGCTGAAACACCCTTCCCTTGTTTCAATTGATTCTTAAAATAGGGATAAACTTATCGGAGGAATAACTTTTGCGAAAATAATAAGAACAATGAAAATAAAACGTGAAAATCGTGATTTGGAAATCCCAAATGTCAAAAATAGGAATACCGACATGTTCCTATTTGAGCACATACGATTTCTTGATATGTTGCAAAATTTGATATCGAAATATAACATGTTCCTTATTGCTACAAAATACGACATAGATTTCCAAACACCGAAGTGTCGGAAATTGGAAATAGGAACATGGACATCTTTGTATTTGAACACATAGGATTTATGTATATGTCACAAAATCAGAATAATTTGAACCTCGCTAAATTTGCAGGTATTGCTTACTTCTTCATTTAGTCTGCTTATTAGATGGTGAAACACCCTTGTTGTGTTTTAATTGAATGTGACTCTTACTTTGTTGCAAAAAGATTTTGCAATGTATTGGTTATGTCATGGCTATCAATAAAATGTTAGGTATAAGTTTTTTTCCTAATTTAAAATGTTCCTTATGAGATGGTGAAACACCCTTCCTGTGTTTCAATTGATTCTTATTGCCTAGTTGCCTTGTTGTATGTTGCAAAATCATCCATCTTCTGATTGCGGGTTGTAAAAGATAAGACCTAAATTTACCAATTCCGAAATGTCGGAAATTTACAATAGGAACATGGACTTGTTCCTATTTGAACACGTACAATTTATGGAATCCAAAATGTCTGTTATTCGAAAACATAGAACATACGATTTCTGCAATCATAAATGTCCCAAAATCAGAAAATATGATTTTCCAAGTTCGCAAAATGTAAACAAATTAAAAATGTATTTGAGTTCAAATGTTATTTATTCAAATGTATCTACGGATTGGAAATGGGGAAATAAGATAAAAATAAATGAGACAAATGTTTTTTCGATTTCCGCATTAGAAAATCGGAAATCAGACCAATACACTTGCGATAGAAAATGGTATGAGTTTTTTCATTTAGGATGTTTGTTGTGTTTGAACCTGAGTTTAAATTAGGTAAAATTGGGCATTTTCAGTTCTAAATGTCGGAAATCCAAAATAGGAACATTGACATGTTCCTATTTGAACAAATCAGATTTTTGGATATGTTGCAAAATAAAAAATTGGAATATAGCATGTTCCTTATTGGAAAACATAGGATATACATTTCCGCATTCCAAAATGTCGACAATCGACAATAGGAAAATGGACATCTTCGTATTTCAACACATACGATTTCTACTTGATACGTTTATAGCTTAAACAGATTGAAACCAGAGTAATTAAATATGTTAATGAATAACAACAACCAGAACAAGAAAATATGTTAATGCGAAGAATATTTTTTTTATATATCCATTTTATAGTGGACAAATGATTACGTTACATTCCATTTTTTTTTTATATTTTCATTCTCTGTTTCATTTTGCAGGAAAAAATAACCATTACGTTATGGAGACTATGGTAACTGAAGATTATATTTCACTATTGCTACATGGTGTTGTCAAGCTTTCTCTGCTGGTACAGGTCTCTGCATTAAACCAGGTGAATTCACTCAACTCATCATCTATTCGGTTCCGAATCTCTATTTCGGACGACCTTCACAAGCATGAGCTACTTCTTCCAGTTATATATAATCATCTTGTAGAAAATGGACAACTAAAACAAGGAACTATAATCAAAATTAACCAATGTTCATGCAACATTGTATGTAATATAACGTACGTTCACTTTCCTCTCTCTTTTCCTCTCAATCAATTTCACACTGTTCATGGATTCAATGTTTGTCTCACATTCATGTCTAATATACTTCATCTCACAGGACTATCACATTGATTGCACTTGAGGTTGTGAAAGTGGATGCAGAAATTATTGGAGATCCTGCACCTTACGACTTACCTGTATCTTCTCCTTCTCAAAGTAGTTGTTCTGTTCCACTAAACACTAGCTCAATAAATCAAAACCTTGGCTTAGATGGATCGACTATCCCATTCACATCACTCTCGTCTTATACCAAAGTTTGGGACATTCAAGGGCAAGTTACTGCCAAGACAAACATACATGAATATGGAAACCAACGAGGATCTAGAAAAGTGTTTGGTTTTGACCTTGTTGATGCTTCACACAATGAAATACATATACCTGCATTCAATGAATTGGCACTCTCTTTGTATGACCAAATAGAAATTGGAATAGTGTACATTGTATCAAATGGCACAGTTAAAGCATCTAACCCAATTTTCAACCATTTGAAAAGCCATAACAAGATTTTTCTAGGTTCCACTTCAACCATTCAAGCATGCTTAGATGAATATCCCTCAATACCTTTAAGTTTCTTTAACTTTAAAACTACTAAGGAGATTCAAACTATACTAGTAAATTCCATGGTTGACCTTCTTGGACTTGTCATTTCAGTTTCACCTACATCCACGATACGAAAATGAGATGGTGTTGAAACTATTTGGCGAACCATTGGAATTCGTGACATGTCAGGGTACAGCATTGACATAACACTTTGGGGAGAGCATTTCCAAATTCAAGGAGTTGAGCTTGCCAACCTTCGCGGTTTACCTACTCCTCCAGCAGTAGTGATCAAGGGAGGTCGTGTTATAGATTTTAATGGAAAATCTATTGGCACTATTTTGAACTCTACTATATTTATAAACCCAAAAATTGAACAAACATCAGTTCTCCAAACATGGTTTAACGACAATGGATTTCGTTCAGCATCTCTGTCTTTGAGTCGCAAATTCAGTGCCTCTAATTCTGCTCGTCGGAAAGTCATTACCATCAATGAGCTACAAACTCTTCAAGTATCTGAAAAAGTTGTTTGTTATTCTCTTTATGCAACCATCACAAATGTTAACATGGATGACTTTCATTCCCTTGCATGTCCTCTTTTTGTTGATGGTATACAATGCATGAAAAATATTTCCCACAAAGTTGGAGACATTTGGCATTGTGGTAAATGTAACGGGGAGTTTACTAAATGTGACTAGCGATATATCCGAAAGGTTGACTTGGAAGATGTAACTGGAAATATTCATGGTGTGATCGCTTTTGATGATGCTGCAAACCAACTCATGGGCATCTCAGCAAAATACCTGTGTCTTCTCGCAACTGAGTCAACATCAATTGCTGAAATAGTCTAGAGAATCTGCAAGAAAAAATTACTTCTTACTCTTTCAATTAGAACAAAGACGTTCTCCAGAAATGCACACCTAAAAGTTGTAATTGTGATGGTTGAAAATACATCATTAGCAACTTCACTTGATACAAAAATATATAAGTTTGTTCAACTTGTTTGTAATGAATGTTTTGATGATCTCAGGAAAATATATGTGTCTTCTATCAACCGAATCAACATCAATTGTTGAAATTGGACACCTAAAAGTTGTAATTGTCATGGTTGAAAATACCTCATCACCAACTTCACCGCAAATCATTCATACTTCGGATTCCAGAAATCCTATGTTTTCCAATAACAAACACCCTAAGTTTCGATTTTGTGAAATATGTGCTTGTTGTTATTAATTTCTCAAAATTTAATAATTATGTTTTCCAATAAGGAACACCTTATATCCCGATTTCTGATTCCCCAATTTCTGAAATTACATTTATATATAAATAATAACTTATGTCTGCTTACTTCTTCATTTACTTGTTTTAGGTAATGAAATTAAAAACTATTGTTTCAAGCTTGTCAGGTCGATATGTGGAATCAAACCAAGTTTAGACACCAAATTTCCATGAAATTTACAAAGAGACCGATGAAAAATAATAGAGAGCGAATTTAAAATAGGCATGAACTTAGTGGAGGAATAACTTAAGTGAAAAGTTTGAATTCCAAAATCTTGGAAATAGGAAGTATCGAATATTGGGACTACGAACATGGACATGTTCGTATTTGAACACATAGGATTTCTGTATATGTCGCAAAATCAAAAATACAGTCATAACATGTTCGTTATTTTCACACGTAAATTTTATAGAATCTGAAATGTCAGTTATTGATAAACATATGACATAGGATTTCTACAATCCTAAATGTTGATACTTGTGGATGCCGTCCGAGATACAGATTCAGAACCGAGTAAATGATGAGTTGAATGAGTTCACTCGAATAAATGATCCTAACAAGATTTTGTCTGACTCAGTGTTAATGTGATCACTGCAATCACTACTATCACCATTAACTTGCAACACCATATTTTTTTTTGTCTTATATGATTTCTTTATCTAATAAATTCAATAATATATTTTTACTTTGTTTTGCATCTGAAATATTCAAGAACATGCCAAGCTATGTCTACACCACTGTTTTAGCCTACTATGTGATAATGGTTCTTAGCTCATTGGATATAAACCTATAAAAATTACTATTGCTTTGGTTTTTACCTTCTAAAGGAAAGACAGTGGTTTTGAAAAAACTTATTGAACACCCACTTTCGATCTTAACTCCGAACGGGCATATAATGAAAATGGTTTTCAGTCTTAGTGAGTTTCAAGGAGTATTTGTATTTGAACACTAAGTCAATTGCCAATAGGAAAATAGAGTCATGTTTCTCCTTGGGGAATGCCATTAAAAACTTCAACTGTATGGTAAAAAAACTTCAACATTTTGTTAAGGTTATTTTGCGTATCCGCTATTTCCAATTTTCGATATTTCCGACATCGGAAACTCATGTTTCTGTTGAAATAATTTGTTGGCTTCACGATTTTCGATACCCGATATTTTCGATATTGAAAATCGAGAAGAAAAGAAATTATTTCTGATTTCCTATTTCCAATTTCCCATTATCGAATATGGGAAACTAGAAACCAAAGAAAATATTGGAAACCAAACCTTCGTACACTTCTGTTTCTGTTGAAATAATTTGTTGGCTTCCCGATTTTCGATACACGGAATTTTGAGAAAACTACAATTGATCTCATGTAAATTACATTATGGTTGATTTGCTTATTATTTATTTATTCTTGCTTACCTACATGCAATGAGTTAATATTTTATTTTTGTCTTTTGCTTTATACCCATAAACTTTGCAGTTAACATTTTTACGATTTTCTTGTAGGCATTATGCTAACTCATGACAATGAACAAGCCAATGCGCGAAGAAGAATGGTATATGCAGAGAACAAAGATAAAAACAACAAGAGACAACATATTCTTTACAGATTTGCACGACTACCTGTGGATATGTCTTGTCCAGTTTCTCTTCCTGAACCTTCCAACAGATATTTGCTTCGACCATCTATGCTAAATCCATTAAGAACCCGCCTCGATGATGCACATCAACGATTTCGTAAAAAAATGGACCAACTGCGTGATGTGCATGTCTACTCAATTTGCAAAGAATGTTATCCTGGTATTGTAACGAACAAAATCCATGATGCATATACTTGTTCTCGTTGTATCATAGAACGAAAAGGCCATCGCTTTTCATTCGAAAACAATATGGATCCAGGCATCCAACCACTTGTACTCACATCACTTACACAGGTTGAAGAAATGCTGATTAGAAATGCTGATTAGTCGCGCTAACCCATTTTTACAAGTTACACATGCTCATGGTGGTCAATATAAATATTCTAGACATACTATTTGCTTCCCCCAGGACATTTCCAATATTGCCAAATACCTGCCCCATTTAATATCAGAACTTGACATCCTTGTTGTTCACAAATGCAACTCTACAAACAATCCATATGAACTACTTGTTAGTCGTACATGTGTTCTTGCTTCCCTTGAGTACAAAATGCAAAACGACCCATACTACAAGGATGTACAGGTCAACTTAGTTGCATTATCTTCACTGCCTCTTGTCTCAACATACATTTTACTTTGGATTCCACATGTTAATAACAATAATACATTATCTCATCAGGAAATCTTGTACTCTACAGTTGAACCGCCAAATTCATTTTAACCCTATGAAATCGAATCCTCCTCAGTTATTTCAACACAACCTAATGCTAGAATTGAAGTTGAATAAATTAGTCAGTTGTTACATATACCAAATACTCCACTAGGACCTTCAATTGATTGGACTCCTATAGGAATTTCACCTATCAATGAGTACAACACAGAAGGACCTCTTTCCATGGATTTTCCAACTTTGTTCCCCACAGGTGCAACAATCCTTAAACAACCACACATTCATGAGGTTGATATGCACGAATATGCACTTCACCTAATTCACTATCATGACAACAGATTTGGGAAACATCCTCGATTCCGCTACTACATATACAATGTAATTATGCATCATCGGAGTAATGCTACAACCTCTGTTTCTGTCAAAACTAATCTTGAAGATACACTACCTCCGACAATACTTGAACTTGTTAACCAATTGCAATACATGCCTAATCAAAAAATTGGTGAGCGGGTCACAAGGTTTGGTTCTTCATTACGTGGAACACGCTCATATTGAAACAAAAGTAGGGCTGAACTAACTAATATGATCAATCAATAAGGTACACCAACTTTCTTCTCTACCTTTAGTGCAGCTGATACAAAATGGCCAGATTTGCATGCTCTGATGCCTGCTGCACGTTCTACTGGTTTATCTCAAGACTACCAATGCAAAGTTCGCAACATCATATCAAATCCACATATTACATCACAATACATGCACAAAATATTCAAGACATTCCTTCAAGAGGTGCTTGAAAAAGGTTTTCATATAACGGATTCTTGGTGCATGTATTTTACGATCTCTTCGTTCTTATTTTTCTCTTCGTATTTTTCACTTTATAGATTTTGATTTCTAATATATTCATTTTCCTTTGATGTAGGTATGAATGGAAACATAGAGGATCGACACACATTCATGGTTTTATTTGGTTGGCAGATGCACCAAATATGGACACTTTAGATTGGGAAGATATTGTTGCAGTTGAAGCTGTAATTTTTTTTTTTGACACATATGTTACAGCTTGGAATCCTCGTGATACTCACTTGTCAACATCGGGGTTGCACCATTCTACAGAAAATGATCCATGCAGTCTTGCATCACCATTCATATTTGCATCAAACTACTCAGTTGACTATGAAGAACTTGTAAATTTTGTTCAAAGACACACTAGATGTTCATAATCAACTTGCCTTCGTAGAAAAGGAACACCTGTGAAATGTTGCTATGGTTTTCCATATGAGATCCAAGCTACTTCTTCATTAATCATTGATGTAAATGGACGTAAAACATACAATCCTGCAAGAAATGATTTTCTTCTCAATATTCACAACCCTATCATGCTTTCAATATGGAGGGCTAATGTTGATTGCCAACCTGTTCAAGCAGGACTTGTTAACGACTCACTTGGAAAAGTCATTGACATTGTCTACAAATCCACTGAACAACCTCCTAGCTTACCATATTTTGTTGTCGTCGAATTCCTCTATTACAAAGGACCCTTCTGGGATGTTTTAAATCCTACTTATGTTCCAATATCTCCTATAACAAGGGGATCCCGTAGGTAACTTCCACTTCGTATGGCCTGGGGNTACAAAATGTTACAATAGATATTGGAAACACTGATAGACAAGGACTCACATTCACTGCAATATCAAGAGTTACATCTCTTTCAGGCCTTCGCATTTCTCCAACTTTCTCTTTTTCCAGATACTCTCGAATGTAAGACAATCCATTTGTCCAACGCAGGAAACAAGAGGAAATCTTAATTGCTTCAAAGTCTTTAAAAGCAAATTGTGGTTGAAGCTTTTCATTATTTCCTCTACAAATGTACTGTTTTTTTTTACCACTTGTTAATCTAAAACATCATTGTATCTGTGTCGACCTAACTTGTATACTCCATCAACTGCACTTCAAATAGTTTCCTATGCTTAGCATATTTCTCTACTGCATTGTGAAGCTCTACTTCATCTATTTTGTCTCAGTCTATACTCAACACAACATGTTCTCTGCCTTAAAGAATGCCGATTTGTTATTTTCGATTTTTGATTATTGGTTATCGCAAACTGCAAATTCCAGTTTTTGTTAAGGTTATTTGGGGTAACCGCTATTTCCGATTTCCGATATTTTCGATATCGGAAATATGATACTCAATTTTTTGTTGAAATTATTTCTTGACTTTCACGTTTCCGATTCCCAACATTTCAGATATTGAAAATTCGGAATCCACCAAATTATTTCAACAAAAACGTTAATCTGAGATTTGCAATATCCGAACTATCGAAAATCACAAATCTAGAATACCCCACATCCGTTTCAGTCTGTTTTTATCCATCTCTTTTTATTTATAACTTCATTTTTTATAGCTTTTATTTCAGTTTGTTTTAATCAATTGATTTATATTATATCAATTATTACGTTTTATATCAATGGATAAAAATAGAGATTGATATATTTAAGTTTGTTTTTATCAATTGATTTATATTATATCAATTATTACGTTTTATATCAATGGATAAAAATCGAGATTGATATAAGGATTCAATTTATATAAAACAATAAGAAATCATATATTGCGTTCTACGAAACAATAAAACTGTAACTTTCTTCAAATTTTACATGAAATAGATAGTTATTATATATGACGAAATAATTAAATGACAAAAATTTTAGATCAACTCTTATTTCCTTAAATGAACTTTAAATAAACAATAACTTTTTATTTTCAAATTTAATCGAATTTCCGAAATCCAAAATAAAAAACCGCAAAGTCAAATTTTACTTATGGTTATTTCTCTTATTTGTGATTTCTCATTTCCAATATTCCCCATAGCGGAAACACGAGACTAAAGTTATTGTTCAAATGATTTTTAAATTTTCCATTTGCAAAACACGATAGCCAATTTTCGATTTTCAAACAAAGGTAAGTCAGAAATGTTCAGTTTTGAAAGGACAGTTGTTTTCCGCATTCCCGATTTCCAATTTCTGATATCTCGCATATCGAACAAAGAAGACACAAGGTTTTTGCTGAAGTGATTTGAAATCTTAACATTCCAGTTATTTCTATGTCAAATTTTGTAAGCGAAAATCTTTGCAAAATATTTACAAAATGTTTGAATTTTCAGTAACATGTTTACAAAATATTTATGTTGTAATTTTCAAAATCAAATCATATTTTTTGGAAAAACAAATAGCTGGGGGACCTTGATAAGAGACCTATCTTGAATAAACCAACGAGCGATTTCTTATTTCCGATATCTTGGATATCGTATAATGAAAACTCAAGTTTTTGTTCAAATGATTTGTTCGGAAACCACAAACTCAAATTTCAGTTAGGATATTTCCCTTATTCGTGATTTCCTATTCCCAATATCTCAGATATTCACATGTTGAGAATGCCAAATCTATTCACATATAATGTTATCTCCTATGAAATTGATTGTCAATTCCAATCTGCAAAAGGATCACACTCCTATTTAATGCCATGATTACATCGCCCATTTATGATATAACATCATCATATTAATCATAGAAGAGACTGTTACCCTCACTTTTTGTCAATCTTAAATTATCTCATAGTGTCAACTTGACATTTATCACCTTAACATTCGAGTTATTTCTATGTCAAATGTTGTAAACGAAAATGTTTACAAAATATTTACGAAATGTTTCATTCTTCATAAGCATATTTTTGTTAAAAACATCTGCATATATAATAAAAACAAATACCTGGTGGGACCATGATAAGACAGCTCTCTTGAATATACCTGCCCGAATTCATTATGGAGAAATCTGAAAATCATGAGGAGTAATGACTTTGAAATCCAATATGCAGAACGATGATACTCCTCTTTAATGCCATCATAACGCCGCCCATTTCTGCTATAAAGTCATCATATTAATCGCAGAAGTGACTCTTACCCTCACTTCTTGTTAGCCTTAAATTATCTCACAGTGTATCAACTCCACATTTGTCACCTAATCGATGCCTTCTTATAATGGTATAAATATTTCCTTGTTGCTTAATGATTAAATATATCAAAAATCTTGGTTAATCATTAAATGATCGTGAATATCACACCCTCCAAACACAGAATGTTTGAATTATCTGTAAACTTCATATTTTTTAACATAAATATTTATTATTACATCTTTGAATAAATATCATATACCCAAATCAAGATATTCACATATATTAAATCTTTACACTTTAGGTTTATTATGAGAAATAAACGAAATAAAACCAAGTTTACAACCCAAAGTTCCGAAAGCGATGTAAAATAACAAAGATCAAATTTAAAATAGGCATAAATCAGCAAAGGAATAACTTATGCAAACATTATATCAATAGTGAAAATCAATTTCATATACCCACAAACTCCATTTTACTACAAATCAGACCATATGGTCTTTCAGAACATGCGCAGTTTATAATTTGAACACATACAATATTAGGAATCTTCATTGTCAGAAATCAATAACAAGAACATATGTGATATATGTTAATCAATAACAACAAGCACACTGAAATCGAAAGTTACAAAATATTACACAAAAACGAAATTTCTAATCAACTAAATAAAGTGTTGTAACAACCACTCTAATCTATTAAAAGCAAAAAATTGAACAGTTCAACTGTACTGAGCATAAAAATCATACAGAAAATGAACGTTGCTGCCTAAGTAAAAGTTATACAAAATTACAGACATAATCAAATGAGCCACAATAACCCATGTGATATATGGGGGGCTACGTACAAAATTACTATCAACAAATATTTATGAAGAGACCTTGAAATATAAATAAGATAATAAACTTAGAGGTAAACAAATGGAACCAAAAGTGAAAAAAAAAGAAAGAGAAACAAGATCACGAGTTAGCACCACTCGTACTGACAGTCGGATCCTGTGTGTTCTGCGTTTCCTCAGCCATAAAAGAAGGCCCACACACCTCCTCGTCTAAAATATGGTAGACTATGCTTCAAAGGCAGAACAACCACTTTCCCTACAGAGGCATTTGTTTTCCCCACAGAAGGATTCTCTTTTTCCACAGATGCATTTGCTTTCCCCACAAAAGCATCACATTCCTGAACTCCTTTGAAAAGATCACTAATTGTAACAAGCACTGCATATACAACGAGTATCATAGGATCGGGGTCGACATTCATTTATGGAGCCATAGAAACATTTTCGCTACCTCCATCACCCAAGGAATCAACTCCCACAGCTAATTTTTTCCACATGTCCATCATATCTCTCTCCATGATAAGCATATCTAACTCCAACATTTTTGACGTAGCCTCTGAAATTTCCAACTTACTATTATTCCATTACCCTAGCATTTCTTCCATGAGTAACCCCATCATGTTTTTTACAATCCAATAGTGATTCGGGCTTACCCCATCAATATCACGAGCAATATTCTCATTTACCAGCCTCCTCTCCCAGTCATCTATTATGGACTTAACTTGTGGAGAAATATCGTTGTTGTAACCATCTACCTTCGTCATGAGCGCCCCTCGTTTCCCACGACCAACACGACGAGACGTGGCACGCAGCTTCGAAATAGTATGCTAGTTTAGATTTGTTTCCGCCTTTCACACACCTGGGTCATGTGGTAGAAATCTTTAAGCCACTCGGTGTGTCCTTGGGGGCAAGTCTCGAGTCAAGGCTGTCACCTTGTTCTTGACTCCTCCGTTTAGGCTCAACTCCTAATGAAGCCAAGGGGGGTAGACCCTATTAAGTTACTAAGGCTAATTACTTAGTATGGTGATGTTAAATTGAATGAATTACTTAGGAGTTTGAAATTTAACCATAAAAAACCATAGATGACAAGATACAAAATGAGCGCACGAAAGCACAATGCTGAGACACAATATATATATATAGCAAGAAAATAACCAGTGCCTTAAAATGGGGTCAAAAGAAAATCAATGTATTTGCATGTGCTTGGAGTGAATTTTTTGCAATTGCTTCTTGGTATGTTTTTAAGTTAATGTGAAATATGAGTTGATTAAAATTAGGTGAAGGGGTGGACTCCAGATATACCCGAGAGTACTTGGAGTATGTCCAAAACTAAACCTTCATGGCTACCCACAAGGAATATGTGGGCTGAATGGAGTCTCTGGGGCTATTGTTCATAACGCATCCATTAGGGTGTGACAGAGATTGGCGTCCCGAGGTCACTTTTCAGAAGTTCCCGCTTCCTTTGGGTATTTTTCCACCGTAATGGTTTGATCTAGGTGTTGGATTTTCACCTGATGGTTTGTCAATTTGGGAGAGTGAATCCTAATTATACTAGTCACTCAAGTGCTTTTGATACAACTTGACTGATCGGATGAACCACAGCCAAGTGCAGAGAATACACACCGGAGTCTTGTCAATTTTGGTAAATTTTGAGATGGATATTCTTGTTAAAAAGAAAACCCTCCAAGAAGCTCTTTCGATCCAAGTGGACCTCAATCGAGGAATCAAGGAGGGGTTGATTTTATTATGGTTACTGAAACAAATGATGATAGCAAATGAAACATAAAAATATAAGCAAACCACAATTTTCTAATTAGACTACCATGAACCTTTCTTCACCTTTCGGCTCAAAGGGAGGCTCGTGGGGTAAGTATTAAAGTTACTTTGAAACCAATAGAAATGGAATATGGAAATGATTTTAAATCAAAGTATACTACCCTACAGATTAGTACTACACTAGATTAAACAAAGATGAACGAAAAGCAAAAAATGACACGGACGCAAATCCCCCCAAGGGGGATGGGGAATGGGCTCGAAAGAGCCTATTCAGAATTATTTTTATTACCAGCGGTTACAATATCAGCAAACTGATATGATTCCTGTTGATTCTTATACAGAATGAAACCAAGAGCTTACAAAGTGCAAAAATTAAAGATTTCAGTCAAAAAGGGAGACCCCTGGGGGGATTCAGAAGGCCCAAAAGTCACTTTCGAACATAAAATCATCCTATTTTCTATTATACCTGATAAAAACCAGCAATATTATTAGACTTAAATATGCCCAAAATCACTCTGAAAGTACCTTTGGGTCATCTTACTTTTAATCAAAAAAGCTAAGTTAAAACTAGTTAAAAAAGGTAAAAAGGGAACCAAGGAAAGCAAGCTTTCCTTGGGATCTTGGATTGCCTTTTTGGAAGCCAATATGATGTGCACTGATTGCTAGATTTATCTTTTATAACAGAAAACAGAAATCTAATGCATGCAAGCTACAAATTCTCTTTAAAATTCCATGCAAAAAGGACGATTTCCCTAAAGCTAGATCTAGAATGCTTATGAAACCTTTTAAGAACAAGATCTAGATTATGGGATTTGAAAAGATAGATATATGTTAAATTTACTTTAATATAATAGATCTAAACAATATCAAAGCTGTGAACAAAGTAATCGGGTGAAAGAATTGATTTTGAAGGAGTAAGAGGAGGAGAGAAATGCTGGTAGCCTTGAAGATCCACTGTGGAGATTTCATGTGGAATGTCAAGGGACTATGCCTTTGGAATGTTTTGGAGAGAGTGAAGAATAAAACAAGATCAGCATCCTCTCCAATCTAGGAACCTGCAGCTCAACTGAAATAAAAAAACTTGCCGAAATACTTGTGAGATCTGATTAGTACATACATAGAGATTCAGAATAACATGCATATAAACTTATAGAACATGCTGAATCTAGATCTCTAAACATGCATCAAAGGAAAGAGATGGCCAATAAACTTATTGAAAAGCACCTTTCTTATCAAGATTATAATAAGCTTATTATCAATCTTAGCAATGAATCCACAAGCAATCAACAAATTATGAACATAGATACAGGTTACCTCAGTAAAAAATGGCAATGATCATCCACACATACAATGGCATAACACGATATTGCCTCCAAAGCTTCTCTTTATTTCAAATGTACAATAACAACAGTACAATAGCAGCAGCACCTCAATCCAAGTTGTAACTAGCTTGGAAGAGGAGGCTTATGCTTTGATTTATACAAAAAATAGGAGATCCAGCCCAGGGGGCACAAATCCCAAGGAGATAGACCACTGTAGCTGAAGGAGAGTCCATCAATGCCTGATCTATGTCTAACTGAGCCAGATCTGAGTCTCACTGAATGCAATTGTCGATCAGAGAGCTAATCTAACTGACACCTCAACTTGTTGACTGAAGCATCCACCAAAATTCATCTAGATGAGCCAAAACGTGTGGAGGAGAGAGGGAGGGTGAAATTCCCCATAAAGGATGTTGAAGATCAACTCTGGATCTGATTTGATCACCTCCTTCAGTCAAGGATTTGTCAAATCCAGTCAGTCTGGTTCAGATCTGACTGATTTCAATCAAATCGACTGAGAATCCACTGATCTATGATTTTTGATTTGCTCCATTATTCATCAATTTATTAATTAAAATAATCAATAATTGATTTTTGGGGCTTTCTGACCTGAGTGATGGAAAATCACTCAAAACTAGGAAATAGTGGGTCCATCGGTTTACATGGTGCTCTTAGCTTAAAAATGAGCACCTACATGACTGGAACAGATTATTTGTCCCACTTTTATTACAAAATCAAATTTTCCAATTAAACTATTAAAAAATAGCCTATGTTTTTGGAAAAATTAAATTTTAATAAAAAACACTGAAAAAACTAAAAATTTGAAAAATTGAAAAAACTTAGGGGGACTTAGACATGTTCATATGACTCGACCATGATGTCTAGCATGTTTATACATTGACACATAGACTCTAATAACCTCAATAGGACTGAATGCCAAGCCGACCACCCCAAATTTGGAGGTATGGAGTGAAAAACTCAGAAATTATTAGTCGTTTATTCAACAACCAATAATAACCAAGGGAAAAAACACCCTAGGATGATTGGATTGACAAATAAAGTCGAAGAGACCGAGTCTTTTATAGATGCTATCATGCTAGAACATTTATTACAATTCCCCCGTGGGGTATGAACATGTGATATAGTACAACAAGCACTTCCTAGAAGTACTTCCAAAGGTCTTCTGAAGTCCGAACAAGTTATCCTTGTTCGGTTCACCAAGCTCACTTGATAAAAAACCACTAAGTACAACTTAGGTGGTAACAAGATTCAAAACAAAACGGAACAAAGAAACACAGAACGATTATGCAACAAAAACACAGACAACAACAATAAACTAAGACCCAATCACTTAGGCAAGAAATAGTTGAAGTGAGTCACCACGCTAAAACCAACAGGAGGCCATTAATAGAGAAAAAACATTGTTGTACCACATCTAGTTACTAACCAAACGAAATTGTACTGTAACTGCATAACGAAATGACCATTGCGTCAAATCATCCCTTAACTCGATAGCTACAGTGTCCTCCATTAAAGCTGATACGTGCTCAATAAACTTCGTCGATAGCAACACTTTAATGTCATCTCAGACAAAATGGAAGTGAGACGTCAGTATCAAATCAACTTTAATCTCACTATTAAAACTCAAGACATCAAGAAGTTGGCCAACCTGCACAAAAATACCTGCGTCATTAATGTGTAATGAGTCCAGGATGACAAAAATAAGTACAACGTCAATCTGCGATAATAAAATTATAACTTTTAATTTACTGTATAGATCACATTTTATAATTAAATAAAAATTTATGATTATTTCAAATATTATATTTTAAATCACTTTTTAAGTCATTTCTGCAAATAAAATTAAATCATATAATTTCGAAACTCGATACCAAATTTCTGAAATCGGATATCGAGAACTAGAAATTCTAGTTTTTCTTAAGGTTATTATGACTATCGAACATTTGTGATTCGTGATAATTAAATCCTAAATATCGGAAATCCAATAAATCAATAAACATTACAATTAAAGAAACTGATCTTTCCACTTTCTAATATCCAAAATCAAAAATCGAAAATCTAGGAAATTATTTCAACAAAAATTGTACAATATCAAAATAACCTTAACAAAATTGAATTTTCCAATTTTCAATACCGAGAAATCGGATATCCGAAATGTCAAAAATATAAAACTGCCAAATAATTTGCGATTTTTTTCTTTTTCTATGAAAATAAAGCGTGAAATAGGAAATAGGAACACCAACATGTTCGTATTTGAACACATAAAATTTTGACATAATTCCGAAATCGAAAATCACGAACACAGCAAATCGTCCAATTTTAGATTACGCAAAATCCAATTTGCGACATTTCCACTCTCGCAAATTTTCTATTTTCAAATAAACAAATGTCGAAGATAGTATTTCCGATTCCCGATACTCGAAAATCGCAAAATAGAAAAATTAACATGGGAAATCTTTAAATAATCGAGCCATTTCTTTAATTCTAATATGCAATACTATTTTGAGTTCAATTCAGAGTGTCTTTCAGGTCGTGACGCCAACACCCTGAAAGCTAAGTGTATTTCATTAACATATTCTGAAACAAGTTCAAAGTTAAAATTACTTTCAGCAAACATGCAAATCAAAATTAACATATTCCCAATTAATGTACAAACATGCCAATCAAATTTACTTATTTCAACTTAATTTATATCAACTTAGCATATAAGTGTTGAAGATATACAAATTGCAAAAAAAAATGTTTCTTGGACTTAGACAATAAGTCCAAATTCACACCAAAACATGCAATTACACAAATAAATAGTTTCTAGCTTTCATCAAGGGAAGAACTCCATTTGGCAAATATATCCAGAATGTCATTAACTTCCTGAAAATGAGCATTCCTCAACTGAATATCGCTCTTGCAAATTTGGGACAAAATTTCCACCCTTGTCATTTTTTTCCATTCTTTGATGAACAATATTATCCGAGCTATCGAGGCATGGGGAACTTCTATCCATTTCTCCATCTCTTGCACCGTTAACTGAATAATTTGTTGAATCAACTCTTTGGTATGATCAAACTGCTTTTCCACTTCTTCTAAGTGAACTTTAGGACAAACTGCCTCACTGAGAGGTTCCAAAATAGGTAAAATCAAATAAGTTAGCAAATTGTTTGAAGCAGACCACCTGTTTTTACAAACCTTTTTCCCTGCATTGACTACAACTTGAACTGAATCATAGATAGCCTCCCATGTCTCAATGCAAACTTATGTTTTCTTCAGCTCTAACTTGTCTAAAAGTTGCAAGCCATCAGGACTTTCCTTAATATGTTTTTTCCAACCTCTTACTTGCTCTAAAGCACTACATGCTACTCTCATTCGATGATGGTGATCCTCAAGATTTTTAGAATGCCTGATAAACTTCTCGTACAAGCCTTGCATCTCATCAAAGCAGCTATACAAATCTATCACATTCTGTTGAAATTCTTCCTGTATTTTATAGAGCATGTGTTTAAAATCCTCAGGTCTCACATCGACAAAAGAACAGCCTTTTGAGGCCAAATGAACATGTTTCAATTCTTGTTTGACAAGAACAATTTGTTCTGCTTGTTGCTGATTAACAACCTCTACATTCCGAAGCTGATGCTTCTCTTCTTCAGCTTTCTTTTTCCATCTCTCTATTTTCTCTTCATGTTCTTGTTTCAACTGCACAATTTGTTGTTCATGCATCTGTTGTGTTTCTGCTAACTCACGTTTCACCTTCTCCAATTCTTTCTGTTTTTCACTAAGAGACAAACTTAATTGTGAAACACATTGAAAATTAGCTCCAGCAAAAACTCCCATGGCAGCTGTTGTGTCCACTACCCCTTGTTGCATATCACTTGCATCTGCCTTCCATATGACCTCACCAATAGCAGTCACATTTATGCCTAAACTTTCTCTGGCTCTCTTGGCTCTCCTTTTAAGCACAACTTTATACTTTTTACTCCAATAATATTTTCCAAAGGATACAACTGCATCTTCTCCAAAATCTACGATAACTTCAGAAGATGAACTTCTTTGCTGGTGGACGCTAACCAAAGGATCACTTTGTGTTTTATTTAAAGGAATATCCATGCGAACAGAGACAATATTCATACAACAAGAAACAGAGGTAAAAGCGAGTGATGTAAAAGAATCACATATAGAAAAATTGTTCTTTTCAGGAAGAGTCATACTGATAGAAAGAATGTCGTCCTGGCATGTAGTGATAAGTTGAGCTGATGAAAAAGAAGAAGCAGAACTATGAATAGGTGAGTCAACTAAAGATGCCATTATTGATGACAAATTTACCTTGGAAAAACAATGTTGCAAAGATGATGTATCTAACATACTGGAAAACGTTTGGATATTGGGGATAAAAGACACAACCCTAGTCATAACAGCCTCCGTGTCTTCTTCCATGTTCGTATAATGACTCTGAATATCAGCTGACGACAAGCTAATTACATTTTGCACAAAAGATTCTAGTACAGCTGTATTTGACCTCAAACATTCTTGAACAAGCTTGTCCTCTTTCTTGTGAATTGAGATCGAAGAAATCAGTTTTTCTTTTGTCTTTGCTTCTGGAAGTTCAGCCTGTTCAGAAACTGCTACAGTCTTCAGCCTTTTAGGATTTACTTCAGTTAACTCTATCTCGAATTGCAATTCAGACTTGAATTTTTCAAAATTTCTTTTGAGTTCTGCCCCTTTCTCCGACATATTTTTGATTGCTGTAAGAGAGGGGCTCAATGCGCCTTCAAGAACACCTGTCCCCTTATTCTCAGATTGAGCACCAACAGCAGCAGCAGAACTTGTTGCATGTTATCTTGCTTCTTCTTCTCTCTTCTCCTTCTTAAATAGATACAGTTCCGACCCCATTTTTTCAAAATTTATGTTGAGTTCAACCCCTTTCTCCAGCATATCTTCCATTCTGCAAAGAGAGGGGCTACATGGTCCTTGAAGGACACCTTTTCCCTTGTCCTTAGATTGAGCTGCAACAACAACAACAGACCTTGCTAAATATTCTCTCGCTTCTTGTTATGTCTTCACCTTGTCAAGATCTTGTTTTAGTTCCAATTTATTTGCTCTCTCTAGCAGAATTCTTCTCTTAAGATCCTTTTCATACACGTAATAATGCGAATTTGTCTCTGGATCATTGATTTTATGAATTGCCTCCTGAAAAGTGGAATCTCCTCGCATCATGGAATCATCGGGCTCATTTTCATGAACATATTGAAATTTGACATGATCTTGACTAAATAGATTATGCAAAAAACCCACTAGATCATGCATTCTTTTGAATACCTCTCCCAAGCTCATAACAGAAATCTCCTTTCCCAACAAACACGCATGACCAACATTCTGTACCGTAAGATTACCAAGATTCACAAGAAATTTAGGCCATGCCTTCTTCTTATGTTTGTTCAACTTGGAGAAAACCCCATCAATCACAGTCTCAGAGGCAAATTCTTGAAGCACCATTCGGTCTGGAACAATTCTTGGAAGCAAGTGCACTATATTGCTACCCCAAATCCTACATACTAGTCGCCATACTTAGAAATGAGTTCCCTAGATTTTTGAGAAAATGCAGGAGCATCAACATTAAAATTTTTATATCAACATTAAAATTTTTATAGTACATTGACCCGAGAAACAGGTCATAGAGCTCATAAACACAAGGTATGAAATTGTCATCCCACATATCGTCGCAATATACATGAACAGGTGGACATTTCTCCTTCCAATCCCAATTTAGCTCCGGGAAACGAGAACATGAATAGAATGCATTCATAACGAAACCTGACATGTAGAAAGATGGTTTTCGATTGGCCGGGGTTCTCTGATATTTTTCAATTTCCCCCCGCAAATTGCAAATCAGAATTTGCCCCCAGTAGAACGAATCACCTGTAAGCAAAACATGGTTCGCCATAGCGACCCATTTATTTTTGAATAATGAACAATTAGGTAAGTGATATAACCTGAAAAACATGGCCACCAACAACGAGAAAGGATCTCTGCACCAAGAAACTAGATATGCCGAAAGTGAAATAGGAATCACTAGTGTTGGGTCTTCCAGCCAATATTTCACTACTTGGTCGTAATTCAATTTGGAAAGGAATTCGTCGAAAAGTTTCGCTGAGAAAAATTGATTCGGAGTTTTCAAACCATAAGCCCTAGCAAACACTTTTGGACCAAACAAAGCAATAGAGACATTGTCAATATCATTAAACATTCATTTGTTAAGGTCAACGTGATCTAATGCCCGCTTAACAGCGTCCGTGTAAGGCATAAAAGGAGATCTCACCGCAATGCAATGGAGCCAAGAATTGTGTATGTTCATGTAAAAATATTGTTCATTAGTAACAAAGGAAAAATAATCACTGTCAAAGATAGAATAAATTTTGGACTAGTCCACATACGAGGACTTAGACACATACCCACTCGTGTCAGTGAAAACATCGGCATTGGGATCTTTGATTTTCTGCTCTTGAAGAGCCGTTTTAGGTTTGCTAATCCTGGTCATAGCAGATACCTTCTCTCATTGAATTTTAACAACCATGTCTAAAAACGACTGAGAGTTTAAATTTACTAGAAAAAACGGTTACCGAGTAAAAATTACAGGACAAAATCACGAGTCTACGCGCTCAGATATAGGAAATCCACAGTAAAAAACTCTGCCCAGACTGAAAAATCTTAAAGTTCAATTCTTTAAAAACCCATCTACAAGGGAAAAAATAATCTTGACCATATATTTCTTATGGATCAACGGACAAGTTCTACCAAACACCAAAGATTTACATTTCCGATTTCACATTAACACTCATGATTTTTAGGTTATTTCACTTTTCCTCTATTTTTAATATCATGTTGTTTTCTCTAACATTCACTTAACCACACTATCCATTTTTTGTTTTTAATATTGATTGTACGGAAATTAAAGTTTAAATTAGATAATGCTTAAATAGGATACAGATTACTTGTTGACTGCGATCCTATCATTTCCGAATTCATAAATGTCCTATCATGATATTTATATGTCGTAAATAAGAAATTTAGACAAATCACAAATCGAGAAAAATCATTCAGTCAACAACCATGTGGGAAACCCACTTTCCGATATGTAGAAGAAAAAGTCTAAAATCGAACAAATGAACGTTATTAAAATATAAAACGAAAATCCCCATTTCCGATATCCGAAATATAGGGAACTGGAAATCGAGAAGCCAGGAATTTATTTGAAAAAAAACCTGAGTCCAATATTCGATTCTCGAATCTTCCGATTTCGATTGAGGGTTTCGGAAATCTGAAATCTCAGATTTGATTGTACAGAAATCCAAATTCATAAATGTCCTATCATAATATCTATATGTTGAAAATAATAAATTTAGACAAATCGCAAATTGAGAAACAATCATTCAGTCAAAATACATGTGGGAACTCCTGTTTTTGACTGTCAAAATCACTAGTCTACGCGCTCAGACACAGGAGATGCACAGTAAAAAACTCTCACCAAAATGAAAAATCTTAACTTCAATTCTTTAAAAAGCCAACCTTCACTCTTTAATATCATGTTGTTTTCTTTAATATTCACTTAATCACACTATTCGTTTTTTGTTTTTTATATTGATTGTATGGAAATTAAAGTTTAAATTAGATAATGCTTAAATAGGATACAAATTACTTGTTGATTGTGATGCTAATTCCTTTCCCTTCTCCCATACATTTCACAATTCATAAATGTCCTATCATGATATTTATATGTCGGAAATAAGAAATTTAGACAAATAGCAAATCGGAAAACAATTATTCAGTCAAAAACCATGTGGGAACTCCCGTTTCCAATATGGAAAAGATGGGACTTGGCTTTTTGTTCAACTAATTTCCTCAATTCCCTATTCCGATTTCGATTACGGATTTTGGAAATCGGAAAAATCTCAGAGCTGAATTCAATCCAATTTCTTGGTTTCTTTATTTGAAAATAGGAACAATCTGACAAATGAACGTTATTAAAATATAAAACGATATTCCCCGTTTCCGATATCTGAAATATAGGGAATCAGAAATCGGGAAGCGGAAATCTCAGAGTTGATTGTACGGATATCCAAATTCATAAATGTCCTATCATAACATTTTTATATTGGAATTAAGAAATTTAGACAAATCGCAAATCGGGAAACAATCACTCAGTCAAAATCCATGTGGGAACTCCCATTTTCGATATGGAAAAGATCGGTCTTAGCTTTTTGTTCAAGTAATTTCCTCAATTCCCTATTTCCGATTCCCCGATCTTTCGATTTCGATTGGGGATTTCGGAAATCGGAAAAATGTCAGAGTTGAATTCAATCCAATTTCTTGGTTTCTTTATTTGAAAATAAGAAACTTCAGATATCGAAAATGTCAAAAATCGCATCTTGCAGAATCTGAAATTGGACCATATGGTGTTTCTGCAATCGTACTGGAAACGCAGATCTTGCGAAATTTATAATTCGACCATACGTTGTTTTTAATGCAAAAAATAGGACATCGAAAAATTTAAATTTCAAGTTTGAGGATTTTTTACTTAATAAAACTCTATTTTAAGCAGAGGTTAAAAATGCACAAGTTTGAAATTTTAATACCAAACATAAATTTTATTTACTCAAAATGTCTTAACCTAAAATTTCAAACTTAGTATTAATATGCGGTCTCCCAAGGTAAGTCACAAACGTTGGGTTGTGGAAAGACAAAATATTTTTACCCTCTCGGCGTTTTTTTGCACCTCTCGGTGCAAATGCTAGTTAATATTTTTTTAGGTGAATGTCATTATCCATTTCCATATAGTTCCACAAATATATATTTGTGACATTCTATTTTTGGTATGGTTTCACACAGATTTACATGATTTTTTTTTAACTATCCTTACTTTTTCTTTCGATATTTTTCTTTTTTCCAATAAAAAATGTAACTTATTTTTTTTCTTTTTATTATTGAAAATTCTAATATTTTTGTAGGTGTCATGTACATATAGTTGTGGATTTTGAATTTGGGTGGAGACAATGATAGCCTATTGCCCCAACCAGCCAACCTATAATATGAACCCCAACTTTATTTGTATAAACTAAGTTACATTCTTCTTGATGTGGAGGGATCACACCTTATAGGTAAGGTATATGATGGTTTAAATTCTACATACATAGCTCTTATCCCTAAAATTTCTAAGCCTACAACATTTAGTGATTTCACACCTATATCCTATTATACCTAAATCCTAGCACCATCATGTGATAAGACCCTTAACTTCCATGTTTTCCCTTAATCCCAACACTTAGAGTGGAAACTTGCTTTGTTTGTCAATTCTACTTGAAAAAACCTAGCACCGTGCTTGCCTTGTGGATGATGAGCGGTACCTTGATCAGCACCACTTGTATCCTGTTTTAGAGAAGTGGTGCCACTCCCTATGGTCTTTGGTCTTAAAGCAGTTCTCATCTAAACCGCTCTATCATAAGGGAACAAAACCAGTACCCTGGGTAAAATGGGAAAAAGATAAGTTTCTTGAGGCTTCTAGAACTTGAGCCTCGTGTCCTCCCTTATCCCTATCATTATGGGTTAGTTTGAGCTCGAGATCCCCCTTGATAGGATCTTGGAGCCACCTCACCCACCATTCTCTCAACTATCCCTATCCATTGAGCCTTATAAATACAAGCTCATATCCATAGTTGAGGGGGAGAACTATAGAGGTATTGTTATGCTGTTGGATTGACTAGCTAGTCCAAATCATTGGAGAGCATAGAGAGCAAAGTTGGAGCTTATGGGGATGAAGTGTTTGTCTCATGGAGGGGCTTGTCGACACTAAGGCAGCGATTGTAAGATTCTCCATACATTCTTAATGCAAAGCTGATTTCCATCCCACATTACTGTTGTTTTGATTTCACATGTACATGTTGTTAGATTCCTTAGTCACTAGCATGGATACGTAGATGATTTTCTGGTAGATTTGATGTGCTTATATGTTTGATATGTTTGCAGGTACACAGGTTCACAATTGAAGCAGTATTCCAGGTGTCTACAACATTCAGGGAAGGTCTTCATCCTTTGTCATTCATTCATTTGTTCTGGATCTGAACCATTCAGACCAGATGGACAACTTATGTCCGCAGAAGGTGCAAGATTTTTGATAACATATCCTTATGTAATTAGATATATAAAGTGATATCCAAGGTCATTGCTAGAATAATCTAGCTGGTGTTATCTAGATGTATATCTAGAGAACAATTTGGGTTTCTACAAAATCGACAGATACATGATGCGTTTGGGGTTGCACAGGAAACTTTTAATAGCATTAAGAAAAAAGGGATACATGTAATGGTGTTAAAACTAGATCTAGTTAAATCATATGACATAGTGGACTGGGGTTTTCTCATATTGATTATTTTGTAGAGTGGATTAGATTTGGCATCTATTAATTAGATCATGGCATGTGTTGAATTAGTCAACTATGTTGTGTTGATCAATGGATCACCTACAAATTTCTTTAGAGGCACCAGAGGGGTAAGACAAGGCTCCCATTAGCCCCATTATTGTTTCTAATCATGATAAAGGGATTGGGTAGATTGATCGAATATAGCACAGAAGGTGATGAGATTATGGGCATTAACATCTTAGCGCCCATTAGAATTACACATCTACTCTTCGTAGATGATGTATTGATATTTGGTGTAGAAAAAATTGGGGAGTGGAACGCCTATAAAACAATATTGGATAATTTTTGTAAGGCTTCAAGGATGATCATCAATGAGTCAAAAACCACTATGTTATTATATGGGATATCTGATAATGAATTAGATCCATACAAGGCCATACTACCACATAAATTTCTTAGCATGGAGGAGGGAACCAAATACCTCGGTTTCAGGATCAAACCTAACAATTACAAGATTGTGGATTAGTATTGGCTCTTGAGAAGATTTGATGCCAGAATAAGCCATGGTGCATGAGGTGGATATCAATAGGTGGTCATTTGGTATTGATAAATTTAGTACTAATGAACATATCAGTGTACGATATTTCTTTATGAAAAGTGCCAAAATCAATACTCCATGCTATAACAACCAGAATTTTTAATTTTTTATGGTTAGGGTCCATTCTAGAAAACAAATACCACCTCACACGATGGGAAAATATCTCTAGAACAAAATATATAGGAGGTGGGGATATTAGGAACATTTATATGTTTGCCAAAACTGCTAAGATCTTATGGAGGGCACTTTTTGAAGACATCTTATGGCATAGAGCTATCATGGAGAAATAATTCAAGAAGATTATTGCGATTCAATGGATAGGTTGTGATAAGAATATCTACAACGGGGAATCAAACATATGGACATGCTTAACTGAAGCTTTTGAACTAATCGGTTGATGCTTGTCCTGGATACCTGGTGATGGTACTAATATTTGACTTGGACAAGATTCAATCATTGGAGGCCACTCGTCATATCAATTGTCTAATGAGATTATGGCGGAACTTCATGCACATGATATTTATTATCTTAATCAGGTGTATTTTGAACGAAGTACTCATCAGATACAGTGGAAAAACTCAAAACAATTAAATATGTCCGAAGGATTGACAGCTGAGTGGGAGGAGTATATAATAATTTTTGGGAACAGGGAAAATAGAGTAGAATTCATGCAGAATTCTGCCCAAGTATGGAGAAGAGCCAAAAGGGAAGAGGAAGGAGCTACTACTGAGGAAGAAACATAAAGGATAAGGGGAAGGATGTTGCGACAAAGGAAGTAAAAGAGAAGAGGAGGAGACAGCGTTGGAAGAGGAATTTGCGCCAGATAAGTAAGCCGCGACATAAGGATAGAATGTGACACAAGATGGTATGACAGAATATCAGCAGAAGCAGGCATGCAAATAGCGTAACAGTCGAAAAACAACAGTAAGGAATAATGCTAAGAAAGTAACAGGCCTTAACGAGCATGGGTATGACTCAGCTGGAGTCGACGGAAACCACAAGCGTGAAGGAATCTTTGTAATTCATGTCGATAGTGCCTCCCGTTATGTGTTTCTAGAATAGGAAAGACAACTTTTTGGCTGGATATAGTAAGTTGGTTGAGATATCGACAAAAAAAGAGTTTGTAATGAGTATGTAAAGAGTTTGTATCGAGTCGGTATTGAGTCTGTATCAAGCATGTATGGGACCTGTATTGAGTCTATAATAGGGCTATATAAGAAGGAACCCAAGCTGTGTGTGGGTTAGATTCTTGGTTATACTCTCTATAAGACTCTTGAGCTAGACTGGAATTAGACGTTCATGATTAGACACTGACGGATTAATATCTCGAGCTAGACTCAGTAGACGCTATTGGTTAATGGCTCTGCATCGCTGAGTGCATCAGAGTCAGGGATCTGTAGCTGAGTGCGCAAACGAGTAGGGAAGGTTGAGTCGATCCAGGCTGTGTGTGTATCACTAGTAGAAGTAGAGTAGAAATAGAAAATAGAGAAGGTTAGGGAGCAGAGGGAGGAAGAGTTTGTAAAGTTAGAGAAGAAGATCTTGAGCAGAGTCTATAGCTTAGTGCGTGGACGAAAGGTGCATGTATTTCCTCATGCCAGATGAATAACACCTTGTGGTTTTCGCTCAGATGGGTTTCCACGTTATATTTTGTGTATATGCATGAATGCTGAAAGTAGCTTAGATATATGTGTGCTTATTGTAGTGAATGAATGACTGTATATTTGTTTACAAATGCGTAGATGTATTATGGCCACATTGTATTACTGGATATGATTATGTTGCGTGCATGTTGTTCATTTACTGAAGATTGCATCGAGAAAGGTTGGATCACAACTTAGCTACTAAAGTATAGTGAATACAAGTAAACCACCCCTGGAATTTGTTGGAAGCCTTGGCGCAGAGCCAAGGTACTAAAACACCATCCCACACAACTGCAGAAACTTGGTTTTGGCAGTTACCCATAAAAGAGAGATATCTCGAGTGATACGGTACCTGTGTCGTAGGTGTTGTCGGTTGAGCTCTGCTCTGTTGGGACGATATCTCGAGCTTTGTTGTGATGAACAGAAGGTACTGAACCTGGTTCATAATCACTAAGAACAATGAAAGAAAGACGAAAAAACCAACAAATGGTTTCGTTGTTGGGACCTTGAATTGTTGTGGCAACCCATGAAACCAAAGAACCAAGATTGGGTGGAATACAAGGAGTTAGAGTTTGCACGAAAATAAAGTGAAGGATCTTGATGGAACCCAATAGAGTGGTGTGGTCAACACATCTACACAAACCTCCATGATATTTTATTTGTTGAGTTTCCCATTGTGTTACATGAATGGTTATCTAAGTTGGAAACCCAACAAACAAATTTTCAACGTGGTGAACCGCAGGAGTTGAATCCTCAATTGATTAAGCGATTGAAAAGAGTAGACAAGCCTGTGTCGAGTGCTGTGGATTTTTTGGTAGATAGTATCTTATAAGGATACATCATACGGTGAGGTAGAGTGAAAAAAATTCAAGGACCACACAGTAGATACTTGTTATCTCTAAAGACATGGGTAAAAATGCTTGTATGTGAAAAAGGCATTCTGCGAATGTAACAAGACTGTATAGAAAAGAGTGGCTATGTCTGGGTAGAACCCTATAGTAAGATGTTCCCAGGAGATAGTGGAGCTGAACTATATCCAGGATTTTTAATAAGCAGAAGAAGATTCAGGTTCAACAAGTGAAGAAAAACTCTGTTAGGAAGAGGGAGTTGCAGCACAGATCGAGAAGATGAAAGCTTCGAGCTTGCGTCATACTTGGACGAAGGATATTGTGACGAAGAAGAGGAATATCTATTGATATCAAAAGGAGATGTCGACTAAAGCTCTAGAATGAGAATGTGCTTACAACTCGCCTACAACACCAGAGGTAAGATCAAGAGACCTATCTCCAAGTAATTATGTAAATACGAGTAATACTAACACTGTAAATAGTGGACAAGGAAGTTCGACTAGTCAAAATTGTGTTCTGAATGTACCAACAACAAATACAATGGCTGAAGCTGACATTAAATTACCAATATTCAATGGAAACGGGTTGGAAGACTCAGAACAACATTGGTTCCTTTGTGAAGTTGTCTAGCATGTACGACAGATCCAGGATGAGAATATCAAGAAAGCAAAAATGATCATGACTCTATGAGGTTGTGCACTTGACTGGTATATGAAATTTTCCATAGTACCAGTAGGACTTGTTTCAAAAAAAATCAACGAGATTCAAATGGGTTTGATAGATGAACTCATAAATCCAAAGTTTGAATCGCGGTGCATCACTGAAATCAAATAGATTAATGAGCTACCAACATAATTTGTTTGGGACTTTGACCAAATATTTAGGACATTGATGGCCAAAGTGAGTTTCCAAATGTCGGATGTGTAACACAAGGAATGGTTTATTGCTGCCTTGTTACCACATATCTGAATCTCGTTGATGCAACAGAATATTGTGTCACAAATAGAGGCTCTCGAAATAGAAATGAAATTAGAAGCCTCGTTGGTTGGAGATAGTGGCTCGGGAATGATGCAAATTCAATTACAGCTGGCCAATATTACGGTGCAGATCCAGGACATTAAAGGAGGAAAGGAAGTTTAGGAAGAACTATGGTGTACAATATGTAGAATAGATGAACACCATAAATACAATTGCCTGACACTCATGAACTATGTCGCAACAGGTGCACCGAACCCATTAAACACCCAAGGAATTCCTTCGCGTAGAAAATGCCAGACTAGGGGCCACAAGTCTGAAGAATGTCTGTACTTGCAAAATATTATAGGAACACCAATTAGTTTGTATTGTAAATTCTTTAGATCAGTAGGTCATGATGAAAAAGACTGCAGATCATTTCAGCTACTGCATGAAAGGATGATGTACACCTACTTAATGAAAAATGATGATCAGATGCAAGTTGAACAAGCACAACCTCAGTATCAGCCTCTGTAATATCAACAACCGCAATACCTTCAACTGCAATACCAGCATAATCAGTATCCTCAACAACAACAATACCCTTCATAAAGAGGGGGTGGGAATTTTAAAGGTTGAGGACAACAACAAGGAGGAGGATTTGGTCAAGGAAGAGGCCAAATCATATGTTATAGTTATGGTTAGAGAGGACATTTTTCCCGAGATTGTCAAAATACTACGAAAAATTGTACATATTGTAAAGCATTTGATCACACTGTCGAATAGTGCCTGCAACTTATTGCGAAACGGAAGGCTATAAATGCCATAAATCCCAACCCAATGCAGAATCTAAATCTGAATCCCAATCAAAATATTCAGATGATTTATGTCAAACCAATAGAACCTCACATTGTTGTAGTTACAAGAGGAGGTTGGATCGTAGCTTAGCTGCTGAAGTACAATGAATACAAGTAATCCACCCCCGGACTTCGTTGGAAGCCTTGGCACATTTCTAAGGTAATAAAACACCCTCCCACACAAATGTAGAAACCTGGTTCTAGAAGTTACCCATAAAGGATAGATATCTCAGGTGAGATTGCATCTGTGTCGCAGGTGTTGTCATCTGAGCCCTGCTCTGTCAAGATGATATCTTGAGCTTTGTTGTGTTGATAAGAAGGGACTGAACCTGGCTCAGAATCCTTGGGAACAAGGACAGAGAGACAAAAAATCTAACAATAACAATCAAAAGGAATGGGGTAAGATTAATGGAGCAGGAGGATAGATTGATTTGGTCTTGGAATGAAAAGACCAGAATTGTAAATGTCAAATATGCATATGCTTCATTATGGGAAGATTTCTCATACACATATAAATGGTGGCACAACAATGTTTAGAAGCTATAGGTTCCAATGAAATCAAAGGTATTTTCTGATTAGCATTGAATAGAGCTATTCTCACATTGGAGAATTTGATTAAGAGGGGAATTATTGGGCCAGGGATTTGTAGCCTCTACAGGAGCCACACCGAGACATGTGAACACTTATTAATACAATTCCCATACATAAGGGAGATTTGGGGGATGATAAAAAGTGACATTGCTTTCACATGGAATTGGGATGGATCGACATTAGAAGAATGTATACAAGCCTAAAAAGTTAGTAAATACAAGATAGAAATCCCAGTCATCGTATGCTAGGAGATATTGAAATCAAGGAACGTGTCTATATTTGAAGGAATATTTACTTCAACACAGGTTATATGCTACAATATTACATCAACCTTTGGGGCAGAGCCCNGCGGGGGGGGGGGGGGGGGGGGGGGGGGGGGGGGGGGGGGGAGTGCATGAGCTATTATATGGACAGATGATAGAGAATTTTATAAGGTAAAGATGAATTTTGTGTGTTGCGGGGGGTCAAATACCAAAGTGGATTTGATGCCTCTCTGGTTACTACTCATTTTTTCTAAATCAAAGGAGATTCAACTACAATGTGTTGCATGGGACTCAAAAGTTGCCATTGAATGGGTCAATAATCAACATAGCATTAGTATGATCCATTTAAATCCCTAGATGAACAAAATTTGAGATATCATTATCTCTTACTAGGGATATCCTTCTCACATATATACAGGGAATATAACCAAGATGCAGATACATTATCCAAAGAGGAACTGTCAATTTAGGAAGGATACATATTTTTTCATAAGTTTCATAATGGAGTCATTATGGAACAAGATAGGGTATCCATATACTCTAACTAATGGTACGATCGTGACGAAAGAGAGAATAAGATCACAATGAACTGAGATCAAATATTTGTTAGTGCGAGACTTGAGACATCGTGTTACAACGCAAAGATCCCAGCATCAGAGCTTCAATCATAGGATTTATAATGCACATATAATCAACTCCAGCAATCCCAATGATAACTACTAGAGTTCATATCACTCGAAGCTAGTGTAGTTTTTGCATGAATTTTCGATGATGATTTATCTTTTTACAGACTCCATATAGATGTTTTTTGGCATTAATATGTTTTATTACACGTATTCATAATTGAAATGCACAACTAGTGGAATGGATTTCAACCCTTCTTGTTGAACCATTCTTTACTGTCTATATTTATCATACTAGCACTTATTTGCATTATTATATTAGATACACTCAACTCTAGGATTGCATCGTTTTTGGGAACCACGACTTTGAACTCTATAGATTGGGAGATTGACTATATATTGTCTCGCTTGCTCATCGGGACTATCTTTTCTTTTGTTGACTATATCTATGTAATTATATCATGTGGTTATTGTATTTTCATGGAACCATATCTGCATACCAGACTATTATATGTAATTTTTTTTTGCCTATCAGACATATACTTTAATATAAGCTATAGATTTTTAGTTGTGAAAAAAAACTAAGTTACATTCTTGAGATGTTGTATAGCATGACTCTAATTCATTTAGTCTCCAAATTCACCATAATCACAGAAAAAACCATTATATATCATCAGATCTTCATCAAATCCTATGAATCCCAAAAGTACATGTTGAAACATCATATATAAGATCCTTATAAAAAATAGTCTCTGCTACCATCAACTCATCAGTTCATAATTTATGTACCACTAGTTTTGGTCATTCATTAGGGATCATGAAATAGAGAATGATAATAATACGAATCAATTCCAACCACCTCCTCCATTATGTACCATCCACCATGTTGCATGTCACCCCACTCTTTGATAATTCATCTGCTTCTAAAATTCTTTCTCTATACATGAGTAAAAGAAATCCTCCCCATATTGGATTTTAACCTTTTAGTTTCCTCTAGAAACGACATTAGATATATATTCTAGTACACATGTTCATATCTGATACATTTTATAATAATCATCACATCGCCAAATACCTATAAGAACTTTATAATTTTTTTCCAGCTCAAGACACAATAGTAACTGTAGTGCACTTAATGTAATTTTGTTCTTAGCTGAAATAAAATTACGAATTTTTCCGAGGAAAAAAAGTAACCGAAGTGCACTCATCTAGGCATAGTTATTTGTGCTCATATTGAGACCAACCTTGAACTTTATCATATGTTCCTTGGACAGTTTAGTGTTCTTCCCACACCGCATGCATTGGGGACTTTCTGTGCCACTCCATCAAAAGTTCCCAAGGGATGTTTTAGTTAATTACATTTACTTACACCCGACAACTAATATTTATCAAAGTATATTTAGGGAAACTATGACAAGAGTTCCTAGTTTTCAATATTTTCCAAGCAACTATAAGCAGTAGTGCCCTATAGGCAGTTTAAGATGGATTATGACATAGGACCATAAACATTCAGTCATCGAAGCTCCAGCCCACTGGAATCTTATTTGAAATAACAATGTTATTTCATTCCAAACCTTATGTACGAAACTACATTCCATTATTAGATGGAGATTTGTCTCCTCTTAGCATTTGCATAAATAACATCTACCAAGCCCGACTAGGTTCTTCCTTTGCAGCACATATCAAGTCAGGGTTTTATTACGAAGTAGAAACCACATTAGAATTTTAGCCTTGGGAGGACAATGAAATTTCCAGATCATGGGCCACCTTTAAGAAACATCTTTCACTAGACCAAAAGAGAGAAAAATAGCATAACATGCTTTGGGCATATAAGATCCATGAGGATCATTTGTCCAAACTAAAGAATATTAACATTACTAGAGACATACATGACAAGACCTTAATCGAGAAATAAAATATCCCCACATATTACAGTCATCGCCCCTAAAATCAAGATGATTGGAATTCAACCACCCTTGTCCCAATAAGGAAAATGTTGCATGATCTATGATTCGATTGAGAGTATACATGATTTTGAGGCGGAGTTGCAGAACCATATGGTTTGGAAGAATATGATGAGAATCACTTCCTATCCAAGGATACTTTCCCACATGGATGCTACGACCATCTCCCACTTTCCAAGCAAGACCATTGTCAATCAGGTTGAAGGAAAGGGTAACAACTTTCCAAATAAAAGAGACATTTTGAATTCATTTATGAGGGTTTCGTATCCATTCAAGAATAGTCGCTAGATCTATGTATTTATGATGAACTTCTTGTTGGTTTATCCCACAATATTGAGAGGGGGGGTGAATCAGTATTGACCTTTTTAAACTAAAACACAAAATAATCAACAATTATGACATAGATTTTATCGTGAACCTCAAAGAGAAAACCACCAACTCATACTCATTAATAAGATGAATTTACACAAATGTTTATCTACTACAACATAAAGGATGCAAGATACACCCTAGGTTTTTCCTACAGCTACAGACTAGGTTGCTACAACACCCCTTATGGTTTTCTTCCTATTTTTAAGAGACAAGGATGCTACGACACCACACTACAAAAAAAACTGGGTTTAGTGTCTCTTTTTGTATCCTTTTTTGCGTCTAGACCATCTTTCAGTGTATTTTTCTTCATTTTTTGGACAAAATGGCGCAATTTCACGGGTTGGTGCTATTTTAGGTGTTTTTTTCGTCCTTTTTCTAAACATGGCACAAATTGCGGTGTAATTTGCACTGAGTTTTGCACCTGATTATGTGCCAGGTTTTGCATTAGGTTTTGCAACAGGTTTTAAGCCTAGTTTGTACATTTAACTCTAGTTGTGCCCCCTTTTACGTCCATGTTTGCCTCAATTTTTACACCCTTGTTTTCATCCACTTTTGCATCCGTTTTTACATCCAATTTTGCATCCACTTCTGCTTCTTTTTTTGCATCCCTTCATGCACCAAGTTTTGCATCAAAGTTTACATCCTGTTTTGAGTCTAGTTTTGCCTCTCATTTTGTTTCAGCCATTTTTTCATCCACTTTTGCATCCACTTTTTCGTCCATTTCTGCACCCACATTTTCATCCCTTTTTGCATGCCATTTTGCATCCATGTTTACGTCTTTTTTTTCATCTACTATTGCATCCACTTTTGTCGCGTCCCAATTCACACCCATTTTCGTGCCTACTTTTACACCCACTTTTGCATCCACATTTGCATCTTTTTTTGTATCCAATTTTACATCAGTTATTGCATCCACTTTTGTCGGACGCATATGCTTTGTAAGTCGTCCCATAGTATGTTGTATTATCCCACATTCATGGGGAGTAAGTAGTAGTTGTTAAGTTGTCCAGTTAAATATGTTGCATTATCCCACATTCATGGGGAGTAATAATTGTTTAGATTAGACTTAGTATATAAGTATGTGTTGAGGCTAATGAAAGCATCGAAGAGTTATTTTGTATTGAGCTTGCTCAAAGGAGGTTGCCTCCTTGAAATGGCCTACGATTAATAAAATATATTTCATGATCCATAATTTCTGTTATATTATGCATTCTTATTCTTTATTGCAGGAGGTTCTCCACATTTGGTATTATAGCACTTTCTTGGGCTTGTTGGGTGGAATTTCTGAGAATTTTTATTTTTTATTTTTTTGTTTTTTTGTTTTGTTTTGTTTTGTTTTTTTGTTTTTGTTTTTTTTCTGCCGTGCTTCCTGGCGCTGTGAGCCTTACAATTTTTCTTCTTCTTGCAGCGGTATTATTCATCCGAATCAGGGATTAAACCCTATCCTCTTAACTATGGTAAGTACTTGGGCATAGCCCTAAAACTCATTGTGACGAGTACCACAAGAACCCCAAAGTAGCTGGCCATTGAGAGGACCTGCCAAGCGAAAAGGGAAACAACCCCCACCAGATTGGCTAGATTCCCATCCGTGAGGAAAACTAAAGAGCTCTCATTTTTGGCTAAGTAGTTAGCAGTTTTACCTGAAAGGGGGGTGAGGGGTACTTCCCTAATACTCAAGCCTCAGATATCCTTGGCGGCCGAGTGACTACCTTTGAACCATTAGGAAGCTGAATATACTTGGGGTCCATATCTATTTATAGTTGATAACGTGTCGACTTTCAGACTTGTCACAGATCATTTACTCCATTTCTTGTTGATAAAGCATAGCTTCTAGGACTGCCACAGATAATTTTTTTAGAGTCACCACCCCCCAAACCATGCGGGTCAAAGGGTTCTTTAAAAAACTCCCTCTTACAATACTCATTGATTCTGGTAGCACTCACAACTTCATTGACCCAAGGATCGCCAAACAAGTTGATTGTTTCATCCATCCTTGCTCCAAATTTGAAGTCATTATTGTCAATGGGGGCACCTTACCTTGCAAAGGGAAGTGTCATAATGTGCACATATCTATGGGGGATTATAACTTGCGCTCTAACATGTTTTCCTTGCCCTTAGGTGGATGTGATGTGGTTTTGGGTGCTCAATGGTTACGTACACTTGGACCCATTTTATGGGATTTTGCCCAAACACACATTGCAGGGCTTACAACCAGGGTCTCTCAGCCTCATCAGTTCACATTGAATGGAAAAGCTTCTCAAGAAAATTTCACATGGTGTCATCGCTCAACTCCATTTCATTTAGATGCAACCTTCAGAAGTCTCAACTACTCCATTGGATCTCTAACAAATTTGGGATCGATATGCATGTGTGTTTGTTGAGCCAGTGGGATTTTCACCTTCTCGACCCGAGGACCATTGTATTCCGCTCCTTCCTGGAAGTGTCCCTCCCAACATCATGCCCTATCGCTACCCATTTCACCACAAGACAGAAATTGAGATGCTTGTTCGCGACTTACTGAAGCAAGGTGTTATTCACCCTAGCACTAGTTCCTTCTCTTCATCGGTCCCTCTAGTCCGGTAAAAAGATGGGTCATGGCACCTTTGCATCAAATTTTGAGCACTTAATCACATCACAATCAAGGATACGTTTTCAGTTCCCGTTGTTGATGAGCTTTTGGATGAGCTCCATGGTGCTCATTTTTTCTTCAAGTTGGATCTTCGTTTTGGGAATCACCAAATTTGGGTCCATGCAGATGATATCCCTAAAAAATCCTTCCGCACACATGATGTCCATTATGAATTTTTGGTCATGCCATTTGGCCTCACAAATGCCCCTTCCACATTCTAGGCATTGATGAATAAAATATTTTGGCCCTACTTGCGAAACTTCATTCTGGTCTTCTTTGATGATATCCTCATCTATAGTAAAGCCTATATTGAGCATCTCCAACATCTAGATCTTGTACTGCAACTTTTCTGTGATCATCATCTATGTGCCAAACAATCTAAACGTGTTTTTGGGAAGAAGGAAGTAGAGTATCTTGGGCATATTGTTTCGGCACAAGGGGTTCGTGTCGATCCTGCCAAAATCGATGCCATGAAAAATTGGCCACATCCTTAGACCTTGAAGAGCCTACGTGGGTTTTTGGGACTTATTGGCTACTATCGCAATTTTTTCAAGGATTATGGGAAGATTGCAGGTCCATGAACAACTCTACTGAAAAAGGATGATTTTGCATGGACACGTGCTGATGAGTGTGCATTTGAGAAACTAAAACAAGCTATGCGTACCACACCTATTCTAGCTATGCCTGATTTTTCCAGCCCTTCACTATTGAGAGTGATGCTTGTGACAATGGACTTGGTGCTGTCCTCCTCCAAGACGAACATCCCATTGTGTTCATCAGCAAATCCTTGTCTGGTAAGAATTTAGCTACCTCTACATATGAGAAGGAAATGATGGCTATTTTGCATGTCATACAGAAGTGGCATCCATACCTCTTAGGGAATCATTTCTACATCAAGACTGATCACCAGAGTCTGAAATATTTCCTGGAACAACGAGTCTCATTCCCAACACAACAAAAATGGGTTAGAAAACTCATGGGTTATGACTATGAGATCACTTACAAGAATGGTAAGGACAATCTTGTAGAGGATGGTCTTTCCCACACATTTGATGACCATGCTTCTCTTTCAGCTATTTCTATGCCTATTCCAAATTGGTTACAATCTGATCAGCAAGGCTATGTCAATGAATCTTCCTTATCTCAAATCATCCAATAGTTGGACAGTAATCCTTCTCTTGTACCACATTACTCTTGGGATGGTTCTTCTTTGATATACAAGGGTCGCTTGGTGCTTCCCCAAAGCACATATCTTCACCAGGCCGTCTTCTATGAACTCCATGCTTCTCCAGCGGTAGGGCACTCTGGGTTCCTCAAAACATATGAACGGGCATGACGTAACTTCTTTTGGAAGGGAATGAAATGGGAAATTCAACAGATGGTTGCTGAATGTGATACTTTCCAGTGCCACAAGGGTGAAACTACACTCCTCCCCAGCTTGCTCGAACCCTTGCCCATCCCTACAAGGATTTGGACAGATATTTCGATGGATTTCATCGACGGGCTCCCTAAATCTGGAGAAAGACCGTAATCTTGGTTGTGGTTGACTGGATCTCCAAATATAGTCATTTTTGTGCTCTATCACATTCATGTTAGGTACACATTCATGTTAGGTACATCTACCACATAGAATGTCTCTATCACTGTATAATTCCCAAGTGTTACTTTTGATTTAGGAATCCTCTGACTACACTCCATGGTGTGACCTGCTGCACCTACTGAAAACCCATCAAAACTCTCAGTCTGAATGTCTCTCTTTTTAACCCATGCAGCATCAATAAATTTGTGGGTTGCCCCACCATCTATTAGCACTCCCACTCTGTGGCCCTATACGATACCTCTGATCTGGAGAGTGTGGAATCTAGGAACCCCTGTCATGGTAGTAATGGTACCCACTAAGGCCTGTACCTCAGCAACCATCTCTCGTGTCTCACCCTAATCCCGATCCTGATAATCCTCATCCTCTCCACTGTCGGAATATGACTCTCTATAGTAGGCCTTTCCTTTTCCTAAAAATCTGTGACCTGGTACTTGTTGGCCTAGGAAAGGAGCACAAGGAAGAAGCTTGCATGCATAAACAAAGAAGGTGCATCGCACATGAAACAAAAACAAATGAAGATCATGAAGGAAGTAAAGGACCCATGCAGGCAGAAGGGAGAGGTGTGCGGTGAAGGAAAGGAAAGCACAGGAGCACGCAAGTGAGAATGGCTGAAAAGCGACAAGTGCAGAATCCATATCATGGCCATTTAAGGTGGCGTCAGCCTGTAGCTACACACATATGAGGAGATATTTGTAAGTCAGGCTGATAGTGCCTCGTGTCAAGTCATGATCAACACAGTTGTAATGTTGTAAGGATCAGAGGAAGGGAAGAATCAGGAAGAGTTTGGTAGTGATAGGAGGCTGTTGAGCCATGGATCTGGCTATTGTGTGTGTGGACCACTAGGAGTAGAGGTAGGATAGAAGAAAAAACCAGAGAGCATGAGAACCATAAGTCTGAGTCGTAAAGACATATCTCAAGATCAGTCTGCACCCCATAGACTACAAGGTGATATATCCTTTTCTCATGCCAGATGAAGATCACCTTGGTGGTTTTTCCCAGATGGGTTTCCATGTTATACATTGTATTTGAATGGATTATTGATGTGGTGAATGGTTATGTGAATGATTGTTGTATGTTTTCTGTATAATGCTGAAATGTTGCTTAAATGTCTGATGTTATCCTGTAATCAATAGATGAATGTTGGTAATGATTCATTAAAATATACATGTTTATATCAGTCAGTGCGCTTCTGACTTGAGTTACAACATAATTCGTAAGCGGTCTATTGGTATGAGTCAGCTGTGCCGCACAGGTTGCGCCAGTTGCGAGGTTGAGAGCAAGGACAAGTTGCACGTGATGACAGGTATTTTTTCTCAGTCGTGCATGATTGACTCCTCTGTCTAGCCATCCTGTTGCCTTCATTGAGCTCCTTGGTTGCGATCCAAGGGACTATAAACCCTCGACAATCACAGAAACATGGTTATGGTGGTTACCCATCGAAGAGATATATCGGTTGAGACTGTTCCTGCTTTGTAGGTGTTAACGACGGGGCTTGCTATGTCGAGCCAGTATCTCGGGGTATTTGTTGGGTTAAAGGGTTACGTAGAACTTGGGTCGCGCAAGTGAGGAAAAGTGGCCAACAAATGGTTCCATTGTTAGGACCTTATTGATCAAATCGAAGGAAATGTTGTGGCACTCGACGAAGAAGGAGATAGAAGACTGGCTGGATTCTAAAATGCTAGTATTCGCGCAAGAAGAGAGCGCAGGGACATGGTTGAGCGTAGAGAATTGGATAGACAAATATATATATTCTAATATTCATGAGATCTTCTTTGCTGAGTTCCCCATTTTACTGCATGAATGGTTTTCAATATTGGTGACTAAGCAGACAAATTTTCAGAGAAGAGAGACTGTCGAGTGGGGCGATCAGTTCGTTCATGAGGTAACCAGTGTAAGTAACCCTATTTCTAGAGATGTTAATTTTTGGGTTGATAGTCTATTGCAAGGATATATTACTGAGTTTGTAGTAGATACTATAACCTCATATAGTGAAGCCAAAAGATTTTTTTTCCAAGGACCCCAAAGAAGATACTTGTTACATATCAGTACATGGATAAAAATGATTTCCTATGAGAAGGGTATTTTGCAGCTTAGTTGAGTTGCGTGCCTAAAAAGAAGGCTGTGTTGCAGATGAACTTTTGAGAAGATGGGAAAGGGTGAGTTGAAATTTTCCCAGGATGATCAAAATTTGAAATAGAAGTTGGATTCCTAAGGAGTGGGAGAATATTCAGATCGGGGAAAAGAAGGAAAATCTAAAGAGGATGATGAAATCCTAGCTTGTTTGAGGGAATCAAACACAAAATTTGGTCGTATGAAGACGAAGGGTCTTGCGATGAAGAGGAGGACTATAGCCCAATTTCGGAAGGACCAAAATATTTTGAGGATTCTGAGGGGACATCAAGGTCAGGACATAACTACATAACCCCAACAATATTACCAGAGGTAAGATCTAGAGTTTTATATTCAGAGTAGACTGCTAATACACGTAGTGTTAGACCTGCAACTACTGTGCAGGAAGGTACTCCCCATGTGAATTTTGAACCAGAAAACCCCGACACAAACTCAATGGTTGTGACTGATGTTAGATTACCCACATTTAATGGGAATGGAATAGAAGACCCATAGCCGCATTGGTTTCTATGTGAAGTTGTGTGGATGGTGCGTTTAGTCCATAATGCAGACATAAAGAAAGCATAGATGATCATGACCTTGAGGGGTCGTGCACTGGACCGGTTCATGAAGTTTTGCGTTGCGCCAATCAGAACACCCCAGAAAACCCTTGAAGAGATCCGAGCTGCCATGATCTTTGAGTTCAAGAAACCTAAATCGGAGTCACAGTGTATTACTGAGATTAAGGAGATTAAACAGGCTTCGACGGAAACAGTGTGGGACTTTGATCAACAGTTTAAGACTCTGATGGCCAAGGTAAGCTTTCAAATGTCAGATGTGCAGCATAAAGAGTGGTTTATTGCTGCACTATTACCACACATATGAGGGCCATTAATGCATTAGAAAAATGAATCACAAACAAAATCATTCGAACTGGTGATGAAGCTAGAGGCCTCACGCATTGGCGACGGTGCTGCAGGGATGGTGCAGATCCAGTCGCAGTTGGCCAATCTAATGATACAACTTCAAGACATCAAGAAGGATAAAGAAGCACAAGAATATTTATGGTGCACAAAATGTAGGACGGATGGACACATTAAGGATAACTGTCCGACCTTCTTGAACTATGTCGCGTCAGGTGCACCCAACCCATTAAACGACCAGGGGATACCATGGTATCATATATGCCAGTTAAGAGGCTATCACGATGAAGAATGTTTATATTTGCAAAAAGTTCTAAGTACCCCTGCAAACCTATTTTGAAAAATTTGTAAATCAGTAGGACATGATGAGAAAGATTGTAGAGCATATCAGCTCTTTAAAGAAAAGACAGTCGACACCTACTTAATGAAAAATGAAGGGTTCGCTCAGACTGAATAGGCACAAGACTCGTATCAGCCTGGGAAGTTACCACTGAACCTGTACTAACCTCCATACGCACTTCAGCAGTTGTATGCACAACAAAATCCCTATTAGCAACACTACCAGTAGAACCAATACCCACCACAACAACCACACCTACAGGGAAGGGGTGGCGGAAACTTCAGAGGAAGAGGTGGAGGCAGAGGATTTGGTAGGGGAAGAGGTCAGGTTACGTGCTATAACTGTGGACAACCAGGTCACTATGCTAGATATTGTTTAGAGCCTGCGAAGACATGTTCATACTGTAAGGGACAGTACCATAATGTCGAACAATGTCCATAGCTGATTGCAAAATGGCAAGCAAGGACCATTGCAGCACCTAACCCTCCACAAAACCTGAACCTGAATCCAAATGTGAATGTTTAGATGATTTAAATTGAAACACAGGACTTAAACATCGTTGTCGTAACTCGAGGAGGTGAGATGAATGGAGTAGACCAGGATAAACTGCAAGAGCAACCGCAACCACAAGTGAGACCAGCAGCACAAACAAAGGAGCCACCGACCATCCAAAAACAGAAAGAAATATTCTGGGATGTACAATTAGAATTCATCAGCCCAGAAGTACCGTCAACTTTCGTGAAAATCAAGGACATGCCTAAACTATTTCAACACATATTGCAAAAGAAGGCTCCACCAAAGGTTGGTAAACTCAAAAAATTTCTATCAAGTTGTTTAACACTAATGCAAGATAAAGATACTATTGCAGAGCTGTAAGCAATGATAGAAGAGATTTATGTAGAAATGAAACCTGAGAAGAAAGTTAACCAAGTATGAAAAATTGGAAAACTGGCTGCGAGTTAAGGATGACTACACATATAGGTGAATACGACATGGATTATATCATCTTGGATCTCGGCTCAGATGTCAATATTTTGACACGATAGATATGGGAAAGTATGGGCAAGCTGTGCTTGGACTGGTCTCCTATCTAGTTGTGACTTTCCAATCAGGCGAAGGTCCTACCTATTGGCTGATTGAGCAATGTACCCTTCGATGTTGAAGGATTGCGCACATTCGTAGAAGTCAGTAACATTATTGATGACACAAACCCATACCCCGCTCTACTGGGAATAGATTGGGCCATAGAAAATCAAACCATTATAAACTTTAAGAAAAGGATCCTCTCATTCAAAGATGAGGAAATGAGGGTAGTATCACCCATTGATCCATTTGAGGGACAGAGATACGTTGAGCCTATCCATAATGAGGGATAGGGTGACTACCTCGACCAGATCTACAATGTCACAGCTATCCACGAATATTATACCAATCCAATAGTAGATGGAAACCTGAGTTGGAGGTGTGCGAGTTCATGTACATCTGACTTAGGTGAGGCTTTAGAGGGTTGGAAAAATAGATTACACGAAGTCTCTATGAAAAGTTGTGCAAGAATTACAAGGTCCGTGCGACGGGTGGAGACTGAGTCAAGGGAGCTACCCACCTATGAGAGTTCCATATATACACTGGAAATGACACCTGAAACCTCATATACCTCTGTAGAGTTGTGACAAGGAGCCCAACAGATTGCGCATACAGTTGAATTTGCTGACGAGTACCCTACAATTGATGTTGTGCTTCAAAAGGAAAAAGGGAGTATAGTTGAGGAGACCCCTAACAAAGACACTAATTCTCCAATGCAGCGCAACCATTTAGCAGTACAGTATAACTAGAGACCTAGATGATGGTCTGATTAATATCAGCAGATCAGAACAGAGGGAATACGATAAGTATAAGGAATTAGCATTTCAAGTGGTCAGTTCCTCCAACCCCTGCAAATCAAGGAAGTACATATTAAATCACCAAGAAACCCAAAGTCTACCAATAGCCATGATTATTTGGATGAGGAAGCAGTTGCAAAGATCGTAGATCTACTGCATGAGTCTCAGAAGCTATTCCATGCCAACTTCACACAAATGAGGGGAATAGTGAGAGACTTAGGGGGGATGAAAATACCCCTATGACTAAGTGCTCAACCGAGTAAGAAGCAACAAAATGAAGGGCATGATCAATATATTAGGGTTAAGACATCTGAAGAAGGAAGACTTATCTTATAGTATGACAACAAATGGTTCAAGCAACCGGACAAGCTGAAGGCACAATGGCTAGGGCCATTTAGGATCGCGCACATTGCTGATGCGAGTGCAGAACAACTTTAGAAGATTAGATGGTACCCATGTCACGGGTATGGTGAACTTTAGTTGCCTTAAGCCATGCTATGACATGTTGATGTAATTGTAACTTCGGAATGTATTCACTTGTATTTCTTATCTATTGTAACCCAATGTTTATTCCGGGATGTATTTGAGTCATGTCATGCCCCGATGTTCCGATCGGGAAGTTTCTATAATGAGAAAGTCATGTCAAGTCATTGTGGGTAACCCTCCTATTGGTCAAGGGTTAAAGTCCCCATAGTTGTGGGGCCCTTGGGTTATTAGACTATCCTAGTGAAGTTGACCCTAGGAGAGTCATTGTAAGTCAGGGCAATAGTCCCCACCATTGTGTTACCCTCCTTATATTGGTCAGAGGAGGCAAAGTCCCCACAAGTGGTGGGGCACTAGGGTTATTAGACACGCCTAGAGATGTTGGCTCTAGTAAGTAATTGTTAAGTGAGGCCGACATGTTGGAGTGCACTTCAAGTGAATGGAAGAATATAAATAGAGAGTGAGAGCCTCTCTATTTATCACTTGCAACACACATCACTCACTCACTCAAGTGTGGCGCATTAGTGAGGAAGGAAATACACTGGGACTAGACAAGAAGAAGACTACTGCTGTCGGGAGTGCATCTTACTGTTTTGGGATTTTACTGTTTTGGTGCTGATTCTATCTCTGAGGAAGTTGCGGGGTTTTCTCCTTTATGGTTTCCCCAAGGAAAACTATTTGTGTCTCTTGTCTCTTGTGATGTGCTTATGTTTTATTGTTGTGCTTGTTATTCTCTCAGTGAAAAGATCCTAAGATCATAATGCTAGCTTATATGATGAAAAACTAACATGGTGTCAGAGCTAACCTGAGAAGAAGACATTGTGCAGCTACAGAAGCTAGGGCTTCTTAATTTTTGGGTCTCTCTCCACAATCCATCAGCAAAAGTATGCTAGGATGACTCTCCATTGAAGGGTGCATCTTTTTGTCGAAGCGGAATTCAATTCCGAGCATTTTCAGTTTTTGATGTGGAAATTAGGGCTTTCTATAGAAGAAGAATTTTTGAGTGAGACCAGCATAGGATTGTTCTCCTCATCAAAACCGAATTTTAGATACCTAGATCAAGAAATTTTGTTGGGTGAAACTTTGGGAAAGTCAAACCCTAGTTTGACCCCGAGCTAGGAAAAAACCCTAAATACTAAAAATGATAAGTTTTGGTACAATCACTATATTATAAGGTTGGAGAAGTCTCTGAAGCTGAAAATTTCAGGGGACAAATATAAAATCTTGATGAACACTGTGTCCAAAACTCAGCCTCAGATTCGCTATATTCTGGGAGATATGATCCTCTTCCATAATTCATCCCTAAACAGGATACCTGGGGAGAATTGCAATATCTTGGGCTACAGAGGTCCAAATGGAATTCCTAAAGATATTCCAGAAATGGAATGGATTATAATTTCGGTGGTCAGAATATCATACTCAGAAGATCGTCCAGTGACATGTGGAATGCCATACAACTTCGCTTTTCTGGACAGTCCTGTAACAGGTCACCTTGGGAAAAGGATCATAAATCCCAAATGGTGAAACCAATTCTAATGAAACCTATGGTGTTGGATCAGGGACATGCGAGGTTACCTCTGTGAGAAATTTCAGACACATAGGAGCAGAAATTTCAGATATATCACAGAAACAGCAATAGGCATTTCTACAGAAGAAATTGGATGATTAGGGATTCCTGTTCCGGGAGCTTCCCTCCATTGTTTTCAGAAAAGGAGTACATTGGAAAAATCCATTTGAAGAGATATATCTGTCTATCCAATCAGATCTGAAAGATTCCAATTTCTGAAAATTAGGGTTTCTGCGACAAACCCTAGATCAGCTAGCTCCGGAACTAGGACAGACACCTCAAATCGGTAAGATCTAATCCTTTGCTATTTTCATTTGAGGTTCTCATTTCAAAGTGATCTATCACATCAGCTTGATGATAAGCTTGGTGAAGTTCACAACTTCCAAGAATAGAAGTATTTGATCTCTCTGAAGAAAATGGATTGGACATCTACATGAGTATAGAGGTTCCAGTTCCAAGGGGAGATGAGGCTAGAAGCCTTACACAAGAAGAACTTGGTCAAGGCCAAGAAGATCATGGTTGATTTAGTCACAGATCAACTTATACCACAAGTTTCTTCCTTAAAGACACCAAAGATGTTTGATTCCTTGACCAAGATATTTGAAGGGAAGAACATACATCAGAAGATGACCTTAAGAAACCAGTTGAAGAATGTGAAGATCCAGAATGCAGAGACCATGCAGTCATAAGGGTCTCGCAAATCAAGAACAACTTGAAGTGGTAAAAGAAGAAGCAAAGAATGCAGAAGTGGTGATGGCCACCTTGAATGGGCTCCCAGGATCATGTGATTCATTTATGCGAGGAATGTGTGCCAGAAGGAAGTCATGACTTTTAGCAGACTTTAGGAAGAAGAAGAAGCTCTACCCATAAGAAGAGAAGAGAAGATGGAAGCAACTGAAGATCAAGCTCTCACCTTCCAAAGAAGATCCCTCAATCAATGAGGAATATGAAGATCTCAACTCTTGAAGAACTTCTTATCCAACTTAGAATTTGGATAAGAAATGATGCCATCATGAATGAAGAAGACGATGAAGAGGAAGATTCAAGAAGGAGTATACCCACGAAACAAATAAAGATAAGTATTCAATTGTCATTTCATTGTTTTGTTACGCATTTGTTTATATTTAGTCGATGTATTATGCATGATAGAATGTTTGAATTAATGACAGAATACTAATAATATGCATGTGATGGGTAAGTAGCTCATGGTGCTATACAACTCTCCATTGCTACTTATCTAGAATGAAACCTCTTTGCTGACATATTGGATTAGTGCACAATCGCAATGTTGTCTTGGTAGAGATGGAAGGCATCTAGAAAGTTTCAGTGAGATATGGATGAATGCTGTATTGGCTAAATTAGTTGCATGATCATATATTTATGCATAAGAACTTGCCAATATAAATATTCCTTATAAAATGTTCTAACCATACAAATTCATTTGACTTGTAGGAAAGATCGCATACATAATCGCTTGCAAGCAAAGAAGGATGAAACTTGTTCTGAAGAACAAGTGACGACAGTTCAAGATGAAGAATAATATGATGAATGCAGCAACATCATTGATGCAGAATCTTCCAACTATGAAGAAGCAACCAAGAAGACTAGTTCAAGAAGAATGATGTCTAGGATGCAGTATCGAGACCTGAAGAGAAGTTCGTAGTTCCATCATGCAGTAGATGGAAACATCGTGGGATACAAAGCAAGATTCGTAGCACAAGGCTTCTCAAGAAAAGAAGACATAAACTAAGAAGAGATATTTGCAGCCACTGGAAGTGAAGTCACATGACATGCATAATCATGTGTGCAAATGAAATAAGGCATTGTACGAGTTCAAAAGACACCCATGAAATAACACATCATGACGAGCTTGATGAATATCTTAACCTTTGCTACAAGGTTGATAAAGGATGACAAGCTCACAGATGGATGTGAGAAGAACTTTTGAAAAAGTTCAAGATAGAGGATCTTGGTATCCAGTGATCCTAGATGGATGCTACTTGTCACTCTGGTACAGAATGTTTCAGTGCATAGAGTACGAAAGATAGAGGGAGTATGATGCTCTGTTTTAGAGGGAGTGACTGCAGAAGATCTTGAGGTTCGACATGGTATGACAAGATGGGTAGATTACTGATGACTCTAGGGTTTACTGAGAGTAAAGTGGATTCCAACCTTTGCTTCAAGGTTGAAGGTGAAATATCAGTGATGCTCTTGTTATGTGTCGATACACTATTTTCTAGGCATGGAGGTGTGGACAAGGGAAGTATGTGGTAGAGATCCTGAATAGGTTCAGGATGATGGACTGCATGACCACACCTATGGCATCAAACATGAAGCTATTGAGTGATGCTTCATCAGAGACGGTTGATGTTACAATGTATCATGAGATGATTGGGTCCTTGTTGTACCTGAGACCAGAGATTTGCTTTGCTGTGAACACATTGAGACAGGTTCACCTGATGGTTGTAAAGCTTGTAGGGGTACTGTTGATTATGGACTCAAGTACGATGCAAATCAAAAGATTAACCTAGAGGGTTATGTTGATTCAGATTGGGTAGGCAGTGCCATCGATAGGAAGAGTACTTCAGGATGTTGCTTCAGTATGGGATCAGGTGTGATCTCTTGGTTTAGCAGGAAGCAATCCTGTGTGGCACTGAGTACAATTGAAGCAGAGTATGTCGTAGCTTGTTCAGCTAGTTGTGAGGCAGTATGGCTGCGGAAGCTACTGTCTGATATATTTGATCTCCAGTTGGATGCTACTTGTATACATTGTGACAACCAGAGTTGCGTGAAGTTGTCAGAGAATCTAGTGTTCCATGACAAGTTGAAGCATATCAAGATCAAGTATCACTATATCAGGGATATGGTGCAGAGAGGAGCAGTGAAGCTCCAGTATGTTGCGACGGAGGAACAAATAGCTGATGTATTGACGAAGCCATTGGCTAGGCTGAAGTTCGAGTACTTCAGGGAGAATCTTGGTGTTCTCCAGATCGAGGTTTCCTCCAAGAGAAAGTGATGAGACCCATAGCCATTCTGACATGGTGAGAGGATTGGTTCCTTCCTTGGTCAGATGTAAGGGTTGAGCCATTCTGTCATGGTGAGAGGATTGGTTCCTTCCATGTCAGATATGAGTGCTGAGATCCATAGCCATTCTGACATGGTGAGAGGATTGGTTCCTTCCATGTCAGATATGAGTGCTGAGATCCATAGCCATTCTGATGAGTAGGTCAGATATAAGGGCTGAGCCATTCTGTCATGGTGAAAGGGTTGCTCCCTTCCATGACAGATATGAGTGTTGGCCATTCTGTCGAGTAGGACAGATGTAAGGGCACTTGCCATTCTAGGAATGGAGGCACCTAGTCAGTTACCAGGAACACTCAGTGTAAGAACTGAGTAGCCATTCTAATGTGATAGAGGGATGTGTTCCCACTTGATCAGATGTAAGGGATGAACCATTCTATCATGGCTAAAGGATTAAGTTCCTTCCATGTCAGATGTGAGTGTTAGCCATTCCGACGAGCAGGTCGGATATAAGTGCAACTGCCATTCTCTAGGAGAATGGAGGCGCCTGGTCAGTTACCAGGTAGCTCAGTCGAGGAGGACTGGGGGCCATTCTGATATGACTGTAGGATTGGTTCCTACAAGATCAGATGTGAGTGCAAGCCTTTCCATCATTGTGAGCAGGATGTGTTCCCTCCTGGGTGGATGTAAGTGCAGGCCCTTTCATCATTGTGGTAGGATGTGTTCCGGCCTGGGTGAATGTAAGTGCGGAAATATTTCATCATTGTGGTAGGATGTGTTCCGGCCTGGGTGAGAGTCATTCATCATTGTGGTAGGATGTGTTCCGGCCTGGGTGAGAGTCTTCCATCATTGTGGTAGGATGTGTTCCCACTTGGATGGATGTTCCTTTCTGACGAGTAGGTCAGATGTAAGTGCAGAGCCATTTCACAGATGGTAGTAGATGTGCCTACCATGCTGGTGAATGTGAGTGCTGGGCCTTTCTGATGTGATTATAGGATTGGTTCCTATATGATCAGATGTGAGTGTTGGGCGTGCCTTTCTGATGAGTAGGTTAGATGTAAGTGCTGGGCATGCCTTTCTGATGAGTAGGTCAGATGTAAGTTCTAGGTGAAGACCTACATGATGGCTAGGCCTACAACCAACATGAAAAAGGGCTGGCTCTGTAGAACTTCCTGTGACGAGAAGAATCATGAGATAGCACCAGGGATGATCCAGATTGAGCAATGATTGAGATACAGTGATGACAGCCAGTGATGATCCAGATCTAGTCATGATGATCCAGCAGTGATGATCCAGATCCAGTCCAGTGATGTTGATCTAGATCGAGAGATGATCCAGATCCAGTGATGATGTTCCATGATGATCCAGATCGAGATATGATCCAGATCCAGTGAAGATGACTTGAAGATGAATATGACTTGAAGACTCAGAAGACTCAAGATGCAGATGACGAGATGATCTAGCTGATACAGAGAAGAAGACCAGTGCTGATAAATTGTGTCGAGTGAATACCTTCCTAGTTAAGAGGGAGTGTTGATGTAATTGTAACTTCAGATTGTATTCACTTGTATTTCTTATCTATTGTAACCTGATGTTTATTCCGGGATGTATTTGAGTCATGTCATGCCCCGATGTTCTGATCGGAAATTTTCTATAATGAGAAAGTCATGTCAAGTCATTGTGGGTAACCCTCCTATTGGTAAAGGGTTAAAGTCCCCATAGTTGTGGGGCCCTTGGGTTATTAGACTATCCTAGTGAAGTCAACCCTAGGAGAGTCATTGTAAGTCAGGGCAATAGTCCCCACCATTGTGTTACCCTCCTATTGGTTAGAGGAGGCAAAGTCCCCACAAGTGGTGGGGCACTAGGGTTATTAGACACTCCTAGAGATGTCGGCTCTAGTAAGTAATTGTTAAGTGAGGTCGACATGTTGGAGTGTACTTCAAGTGAACGGAAGAATATAAATAGAGAGTGAGAGCCTCTCTATTTATCACTTGCAACACACATCACTCACTCACTCAAGTGTGGTGCATTAGTGAGGAAGGAAATACACTGGGACTAGACAAGAAGAATACTACTACTGTCGGGAGTGCATCTTACTGTTTTGGGATTTTACTGTTTTGGTGCTGATTCTATCTCTGAGGAAGTTGCGGGGTTTTCTCCTTTATGGTTTCCCCGAGGAAAACTCTTTGTGTCTCTTGTCTCTTGTGATGTGCTTATGTTTTATTGCTGTGCTTGTTATTCTCTCAGTAAAAATATCCTAATATCATAATGCTAGCTTATATGATGAAAAACTAACATGACACACATAACATCTCGGGTTATGCACAAAAAAAAATCTAAGAGGCCAAAAGATGTAATATACTCTATTGCAGAATTTAAAAGTGCAAGCAACAAGACACGTAAGTATCAAGTCACCATGTGAACTCAAGCAAGGAAAAGGAAGTGTGGAAAAAGTGAGCAAAACAAAAAACTGTTAGTACACAGGACAAAGAAAAAGCGACAAAAGGATGAAAAAATCAGGAATGACAGGCTGGCTGACATTAAACCATGAATCTCTGACAAGGAATCTGGTAGCTGTGACATCTATGTGACATTAACTCGACACAGTATGAGGAACAGTGCGGCGCAATTTTTGGTCCCATCACCCATCCTTGGCATAACTACTATAACTAGCCTGACAGGTGTCACTCAGAAAGCAACTCACAAAAGTTAATGCAGAAAGTGTTGGCAGAAGCAATCTGATAATTTGATTAGACCTCAACCTTGTATCAAATGATGATTGTAGAATGCTGAGGACAATGTAAATATTTGGATTCCCCATTAAGAACTCTATTACACACAGTGAAAACCAGAGCCGTGCGATTACAGAGCTAAATCCTCCCATCCTCGTTCAATTACGTCGGCATCCATGGTAATTAACATCCCCGGTGACAGTGAGGCATCAGATGACACTATTATCCATGGTTTCCCCATTGATGAGGACCAAAAAATACAATCATTTATGGTACAACAACCACAACAGCAACCTTAGACTAATCCCATAGAAATAACACGCAAGCAATAAGCAATGGTAGTGCCCGACAGAGAACTAAGGCAGCCCAATGTGACGCAACCAGGAGAGGCATCTGCAAAACCACCGCCCCAGCTGAGAAAATGAAAGATTGCGGCTACTCAAGAAGAGCGGGGAAAGGCGCCTGTTGGTGAGAAACTAGAATATATTAGGAATCAAGGCATGTTTCCACAAAGAGAGCCAGAGACAAAGCAGGTTGAGCCAAATTTCCTATGTTACATTCGGCCAAGGAGAACTGATGCACAGAAGGGGGATCTCCCAAATAAGGCGGTGACCACTTTGGTATCGCCAAGGATTCCTAACGACATTACCTTGATAAAATATATCCTGCATGAGATGGAAAGGTTTAAGTTCCAAGACTTTGACACCCACCAACATGAAGGACTGCAGATAACAAACTGCATGGTAGCCGAACAGTCCGCCACAAGTGACGCCTAGGTACTCAGGCCAAGGGATTGGGCTGAGGGACTTTCCCGCTAAATTCTAACCAACATGTTGTTCATGCCTCACTTTAGCCATAGCATACAAGTTAATACATATGTATAACAGTTACTGGTTTACTTCCATGGAGGATTCCGATGGCTGGATCAACCATATCTGGTTAGCACTGAGTTAATTTCAAGAATCACTGGCCTCCCAAATGAAGGTGAAGATCCTGTGGAATACTTGACCAAGAAATATGGTAAACCCATCAAGTGGAAGCATAGCCTTCAGTGAGCAGGCTGGGTCTACTTGATTGGGCCCATCTAGGACCAAGGCATGTGCGTCACAACAAAGATCCTATCTTGTAAGATGTTCCACAAGGCGATACCCACTCAATGTTCCGCAGTAGTGGTGGAACTAGATGATTTATGTGCATTAGGTGAAAGGTTCAATTGGTCATGCTACCTATTGAACACACTCATAGACGATGTGCTGCAGGCCCAACACAAGGAAACACACAAATTCCACTATTCCTAGCTATTGATCTTGATTTCATTCACTGTGTGGGGTAACCCGCCAGACTATGTCCAGATGGATGTCTTGCTACCTTGCCTTAGGGAAAGGTACAAAAATATATGGAGATGAACTGCATGAAGTTCTTTGTCCATGGAGAGGCACTGCGTGAAGTTGTCCGATATTCCCATAGAATTCGTGCTGCGACAGTACATAGGTATGCTTCATTCGTCAAGTTTCGAGCTCACACGCATACTATAACCCTGCTGCCAATAAAGGACCCACTCAATCATGTGCATCATGAGGATTTCATGATCACAGATGACGATATTGATGCAATTATGAATATTTGGTGGGAGGAATGGCGTGGCCCACTAGCAGAGCCCCTTCCTAAAGGGCAGAATGTAGAGGAACCACTGCTTCACCAAGTTAATGGCGAAGAGCATGAAGGCAATGACAACTAAGATAATCCATCGCAGGAACACAATGAGGATCGTGATAATATTGATGACTCACTCAAACTAGTATCACTGTTCGTTGCTATTTTTGAAAATGAGATTTTTCCATTTCAAGCACACCAGTAGTTGTTTTAAGCGACTTGTGTGGGTTTAATCTCCTTAGTTGGCCTAGGTCAGAAAATCAGGCCAACAAATGGCTCTAGAAGGAGGGCATGTTAATGATTAATGGAAGGTAGAACTAATGATAAAACTTCAACCAATCAACAACCTCCATTACAATATGAAGTTAGCAGATCACTGTTCATAGAAACTGTTAGGAGCATCCTTGAGCGTGACCATATCACATCCCGATTTACTCCTGAACAGAGTACTCAAACTTTAGAAGAATCATGTCATATTCTTACAAGAGCATATGCTAACCAACTTGGTGTAACCCCAATAGATTATGGTCTACCTAGACAACAAAGACGTAATCCACAATTGAATATAGTTACTCAAGATTTAGTAGAAGTTGATAGCACTCCAAGTTATCAAGTTAGAAGTCATCAGAGAGAAACTACTCGAACAAATACTGCTAGAAGATTGACTTCTGTAGGCGGTTTTGATCAACCAACTTCTCCTCTAGAATCACCACCTGATAGTCCAAGGTCATCTAATTTAGGGAGCTCTTCAGATTCTGAAGGAATTCCTATGGCTGGAAACATACCTGTTGGAGGAGGAGGTAATCCTCCACCTAATCCTCCACCTAACCCACAACTTCCTTGGTTGAGAACAGCTGCTGTAGCTATGCCTGGTGTACAACACCCTCTGCCCAAACATTCAGATAAACGTCTTCCAAAGTTTAATCCAGATAACAAAGAGCCTGCAGAAGTGCATGTAGATAAATTCATGTTAGCTGTTCAAACCATGAATGTTCAGCATGAAGATGTGGTTTGTCGGTTGTTCCCTTTAACTTTTGAGGGAAAAGCATCTACTTGGTACTTTTCGTTAGTCCAAAGATCAATCACAAATTGGGATAAATTCAATAAGGCTTTCTTAGAAAAATTTGGGGAGGATAAAACACCTGCTCTTTTAGCCCTTGAGTTATCTCAGATTAAAATGTAACCTAAAGAAAGAATTAAAGATTTTAATTAGAGGTTTCTTACACTAAAAAATAAAATTCCCGTTGCTTCTCAACCACCTGAGGATATAATCATAGAGAACTATACTTCAACTTTACCAAAATATCCTGGGATGTTTGTTAAGAGAGCTGGTAAAACAACTCTGGTGGAAACTTTTGAGGAAGCCATTAAAGTTGAGAAGGATTTTATGTCCTATGAACCAAATAGAAGTGGGAAAGCTGATACTTTTCCTCGTAGGAAGATCGAAAGACCTAATTCAAAAAAGGATAAGGGATTTGATGTAGAACATCTGCAGAATTCTATTTGGGCATTAACTAATGAAGTTGTAGGATTAAAAAAAACTAATTCTAAAGCTTCCTCCTCTAGAGGATATTTTAGAAATCAGTTTAGACAGAATACTAATACTAATAATAAAACAAGTACACTGCTTGATATAGCAGTAAATGAAGAAATTTTTAATACTATTCGAGCTGTCTTATCTTTATCCAAAACTCCCTTAAATCAAGAAATGGCTGAAAATGAAGAAGAATTGGAAGAACCTCAACAAGTTAACGGTCATTTCTGGGACAGTCTTGTAAAATATTATGAAGGTAAAAGTCCTCCTTCATGACAACATGCCTATAATACTCGTAGTAGAACATTGACAAATACTCCTGGAGCTTCATCAAGTTCTACTCCGATTAATGATAACAATAATTCGCAACCTAATAAATAGACTCAGTCTAGCAAACAGACTCAATCTACAAGGATTTCTCAGCCTATTCAAAATTCTCCAAAGTTGGATTTACAATATGACATAATTGAAGATTTAAAGAAGACACGTGAAAACATCAGTATGTATGATCTTCTTCAAATTTACCCAATGCCTAATAATCCTATTATTAATCCTGCCATGAGGTCAATAATTCCTAATGCTAAACAAAGTATAACTGCTAACAATTCTAATAATGATTTAACATCAACTGATAAAGGAAAGTCAACAGCTGATAAAGCCTCGCTAATAGGAAAAAATTCAAAATCAACAACTCCTCCATTCCTACTTACCTTTGAGATTTTTAATAGGAATGTGCATAATTGCATGGTTGATTCTGGAGCTTCTTCCAATGTAATGCCTTTGTCTGTATGCAAAAGGATGAATGGAAAGTATGTTCCATCAAATTCACAGATCACTCAATTAGATAGGACAAATGTGAGGGTTGTAGGGGAGATGAAAGATGTTCTAGTCAGGATTGCTTGTAACCCTTCAATTTTTCAAATTATAGACATTGTGGTTGCATACATTCCTGATGCATATGGGCTGTTTTTGAGTAGAGATTGGTCTCAACAATTGAATGGATTCTTTGCTACAGACTGGTCAACTTTATGGTTACCTAAGAATGGAAAGTCAAATCAAATTAAGATAAACAGAGAAAGATATATAAAACATACTGTAATAGAATTACATGATCCTAGTGAACCAGTTTTATTTTCAGACTCCATTATGGGGAATTACATGTATGAACTAGGGTTTGGTAATTTTAAATCTAAAAATTTGTTTTCTCTAAAAATAAACAGCAATAAGAAATTCTTAATGTGACAACTATTTCTCATGACTCTTTATTCAAGGAAATTGTAAATGATGTAGATAATCATAATATTGTAAATATTATCGAAAGTAAAGTAGTTGTTAATAGTTCTACTTGGACTTTATATTTCGATGGGGCGAAGTCTAAAGAAGGAGCAGGAGCTGGTTGCCTGCTAATTGACCCTAAAGGAAATAAAACATGTATAGCTTGTAGGATGGAATTTAATTGTACAAACAATACTGTGGAATATGAAGCTTTAATACAGGGTTTGAAGAAAGCGATTGATTTGGATATCAAAGTGTTAATTGCATATGGTGATTTTGAAACCATCGTCAGACAGGTCCGTAATTCTATTCATTGCCTTTCTAAATATTTACAGAATTATCAACGAGAGGTATGGAATCTCATTTCACGTTTTGTTGCATTTAACATAATATCAGTTCCAAGATTTCAGAACCAAGAGGCAGATTTATTAGCGAATGTAGCATCAAAATTAATTCCATCAGAAAATTTCACACCAGATTTCTTTTCAGTTGAATTGATTTTTAGGCCTTCTATACCAGATAATATCTTTAACTGGCGTGTGTTTGATAATGATGTATAGGTGCTGAATTTTTTGACAAATGATGATACCTTTAAAGATTTCGCCATTGATGTAGTTACACATGACGGAAATTTACAGGATTTTTCGATAATAAATTATTTTTGTTCAGTTGAAAAAGCTTTCAAAATGGTAAAACCAATTCCTAATTCAGTTTTGAGATTAGAAAAGTTCTTTGATCTTCAAGATAAATTCAGATCTGTTCCTAATTGTAGAACCAATAGCTCACAAATGAAATATGAAACCATAAATTTAGGAACGAAACTGAATCCTCAAACTGCAAATCTAGGAATTGATTGCACTTCCATAGAAAAAACAACATTCATAAAATTATTTAAAGAATTTAAGGATGTCTTTGCATGGACATATGATGATTTGAAAACATTCAATCCACAAGTCATGCAACACATTATTCCAATAAAACAGGAGTCAAAACCTTTTCAACAGAAACTAAGGAAATATCATTCGTCATTAGAACCAACAATTAACAAGGAACTAAATAAACGGTTAGCTGCTAGGATTATTTTTCCTATTTGGCATACTCAATGGGCAGCCAACTTAGTTCCAGTTAGGAAGAAAAATGGTGATATTAGATTATGTGTTGATTTTAGAAATCTTAATAAGTCTTTTGAAAAGGATAATTACCCAGTTCTTCCCATGGAACAAATTCTTCAAAAAGTTTCTGGGTCTGAGATACTGTCATTTCTTGATGGTTTCTCAGGATACAACCAAATATTGGTGTCCTCGGATGATCAACTGAAAACAGCTTTTAGAACTCCATGGGGAACCTACGTTTACAGAAAGATGCCCTTTGGGTTAATCAATGCTAGGGCAACTTTTCAAAGAGCAATGGATATTGGTTTTAGAGGCTTAATTAATCATTTAATAGTTGTCTATTTAGATGATGTTACTATATATTCTAAATGTCGACATGATCATATTAATCATCTTAGAAAATTATTTGAACGATGTAGAAAATTCGGAGTATCCTTAAATCCAAAGAAAACAATATTTGTTGTTTCTGAAGGTATTTTATTAGGTTGCGTGGTTTCAAAACACGGGATCATGATTGATCCTGAACGAACCCAAGCTATTTCAAAAATAACTTACCCTTCTAGCAAGAAAGAAATGCATTTGTTTCTTGGTAAAATAAATTTTGTCAGAAGATTCATCCCCAGTTTTTCTGAAATCATCCGTCCTTTACAAAAAATGATTAAGAAGGATGCTATTTTTAATTGGGGACAAACTGAAAAAGAATCATTTCAGAGAATTTTAGAAGCCATTTCAGAAGCTCCTAGTCTTTTGAGCCTAGATTTTCATAAAGAGTTCATATTGTATAATTTCGCTTCTGACATATCATATGCAGCAGTTTTAACTCAACTAAATCAGCAAAATAATGAAGTGCCAATTTATTTTATGAGCTCAAATTTTAAAGGTGTTGAAATTAATTACCATGAAGTTGATAAGCAAGCTTTTGTTGTTTTCAAAGCTGTCAAACACTTTCGTCCATATTTATTGAAATCTAGAACGAAAGTGATAGTTCCTTATCCTTCAGTCAGAAATTTGCTAGTGCAAAAATATTTAGGTGAAAAAAGGGCACCATGTATGACAGCTCTTCAAGAGTATGACTTAGAGATTAAGCTTTCAACAGTAGTCAAAGGTCAAGGATTATGTAAACTTGCTGCTGAAGCAGCTCATCTACCTTATAACAATTCCGAAGCTGTTATTGATGAAGTTTTACTTACTAGGGAGATTTACTTTTATCCTCCACCACAAGATTCGTGGTACACAGATTTAAGGACATTACTTGAAACAGGAGCTGCTCCTGATTATCTTGAACCTAGGAAAAGAAGAGCATTGAGATTGAAATCTGCTCCTTATTTACTAATTGATAACATCCTTTTTAGGAGAAATTCAGACGGTGTTTTACTTCGATGCTTAGACAAAGATGAAATAGAAGTGATTTTGAAAGAATTAGATTTTGGACCAGCAGGTGGTCATTTTGGTGGAGAAACTATGGCACATAAGATTCTTAGAGCCGGCTATTATTGGCCTACTTTATTTCGAGATTCTTATGCTTTTGTCAGGAAATGTCAGGAATGTCAACTTGCTGCAGGAAGAGTTAAAAAACCTGCTTTTCCTTTACAACCTGTCTCAGTAGAAAGACCTTTTCAGCAATGGGGTATTCATATAGTAGGACCAATAAACCCTTCCTTTTCTATGTAACACAAGTATATAATAACTGCAACTGATTATTTTACCCACTGGGAAGAGGCTGCACCTTTAAGGGTTGTAAATACCAATCAAGTTATATTATTTTTAGAATCTTTCATCATAACGAGATTTGGTGTTCCATATTCCCTTGTCTTTGATAATGCTTCATATTTTTCATCAGTTGAGTTAACTCAATTTTCCTTAGAGAAGGGAATAAGGGTTAGGTATTAAGCTAACTATCATCCTCATGGAAATGGTTTAGCTGAATCAACAAACAAAAATTTGTTGAAAATTCTCAAAAGAACTATTTCAGCCCACCATCATGATTGGCATACATAATTGTTTAATGCCCTTTGGGCAGATAGAATAACCCCTAAAGCTGCAATAGGTAACTCACCTTTCTTCTTGGTTTATGGAACTGATTCTATTTTACCACCAAATTTATTTTTACCTTCATTACAGTTAGCCCAGTCTGTACAAGATGAATATTGTCCAGCAATGGAGAAAAGGATTAACACTTTATTAAAACTAGAGGAAGAAAGAGACAGGTCAAAACAACATTTTACAAAACATCAACAAATTGTGAAGTCTTGGTTTGATCAATCCTCAAGTTCTAATCGATAATTTTAGGTGGGGGACTTGGTTTTAAAATGGGACAAAGTCCATGAGGAGAAAGGAGATCATACTAAGTTTAAAAAACTTTGGTTGGGCCCCTTTGTTATTGTTGAAAAGATAGGTCCAAGTATTTTTCATTTGCAAACCCTAGAAGGTCAGTTCGAAACATTTCCAGTGAACGGACTGATCTTAAAAAAATATTTATGTTAATTTTTTGGACCCTAAAATTGTATATAATTATGTATATGAGCTTGTTTTCTGTCTGTAAATAATTTTATTTCAAATATTTCATGTATATATTCTTATCATAAAATTGTAAATATTTTGTACAATCTTTTATCAAATAAGAATTATGATAAATTCATGATTCTTATGTACATTCAAATATCATTCTTCTCTTGAAACTAATTTTTGATTTTCTTAATCAAGTATTAATATATCGATCATTTGTTTTAAGAGTTGTCGAATCTCTCTATATATGTTTCAAAATAATCAGTCATTAATATACATATGTTGTTGAGAGGACAAGTGTAAATAAATAGGTCCTATGATTTAAATCTAGTTTGTTCGTTAGTTTAAAATTATGGTATTAGAATAAGTCTTTTAAAAAATGGTTTAGAATGATCAAAGTTTCTTAAGTTTATTAAGAACCGATCATTATTTGTAAATATGTGTAAATGTTATTCAGATTATTCCTCATTCTTCTATTTTCTTCTAATAGTTGGGATAGCTGATTAATGTCTTTTTCAAAACTTGTACTTTGAAAAATATTTATGGATCTCTACCATCAGTCATTCCTTTTAAAGTTATTTACAATCTGAAATTTTTTTAGATCTGTTCCATTCAATAAAAATTCTAAAAATTAAAATAAGAGATGGAAGGTCTTAGTAATAAGGCTGTCTGATCAGGATCATAAATATCATTGGCATGACATTATTAGGAAACTGATAATGGCTCTTGGTCATAAATTCAAGAGATAGGGGGTCTCATCACGAGCCAACTGATTCATTTTTTGGTGATATTAGTGACTGACATTACCATTTGGTCACCATGCTAGGTAATGATCTCTTATTTTATAAAATGTAAAATTTCAAACTCAATAAAGTGAAACCGAATTTTAATTGAAGAATAGGAGGTCTCATCACGAGCCAACCTGATCATGATCATCAGTGCTGTCTAGTATAACTTCATTTCTGATCATCAGGGTGATGGCTCTTGGTTAAAAGATCAAGAGACAAGAGGTCTCATCACGAGCTGGCTTGCTTATTCTAGACAGTTCTTGTGAATGATACTATCACATTGGGTTATCATGCCTAGATAATAGTCTTCAGTCAAAATAATTGTTTTGATTTAATATAAAACAAAAGAGGCAAAAGCGTTATATTTATGGAACATATTCTAATTTTTTTTCAGAGAAGTAGATTCCTATACCTTATACTGATGGTGCAGATTATCTTTACTATAAAGTACTTTGTTTTGATTAGGATATTACTAAGTTTATCTTTAACAAGATTTTTATTTATAGAGATGGGATATTTCTGAATTATATTTGCAAATATAAATCAGAATAATGGTTTTTACTTAGACAGAGAATTTTTGATCGTTTTTGAATAGGTTTTAAGATTTTGTTTATACTATCATTTGAAAATTATATGAGCAGAGATAACTGGTTCACTTAGGTTGTCGCCATTTGTTGGTAGGCAACAACCTTCTCAATTTTTCTACTATGCTAAATAAAATGATTAGTTCTCTTCTATGATTTATTATAAAAAATTATATAAGAATGCCTTCAGAATCTTCGATTCTGAAGGTACTCTCAAATTCAGAGGAGTTAAGAGTCATATTAGAAATTTATGAAATACTTTCATAAATTTGATAAATTAGCAGCTGTTAATCTTGTAAATTTTATATATAATCGATTTTTATTATTATCAATTTATCTGATTATATATTAATTCATGAGATTTAAAGTATAGTATGCTAAATAGTCCTTTGGATTAAAATGAAAACACATTTTGAACATGTTACAAATTTGGTTTTGACAAGGTATTTATTATCATAAGTTTTTGTAATTTTTATGATTAGGGTTAATTTATTAATTGAAATATTTTATGCTAACCCTAAATTTATATTTTTACATATAACTTGATCTTTTAATATCATGTCATTTTGTGGAAAGTGTACATATGTCTCACAAAATAGCTAGAGTTCATTTTTATATATCATTTCAAAAATTTCATTATAATATAATCATAATAATCGAATTTTGATTTAGTGTTAGTTTTTTATAAGCTTTTCGTCCGATCATATTTTGTATTTGGTCATAGGTAATTGGGGTTTCATGAGTTCATTCAAAACTATATTTTGATATCCTTGAATCAATTACATGTATACATATGGTTTTGAATGGTTTAATTATTATCTAGAGTTGATCTTTCTACTTAGTTGTAATTACAAAACCCTAGGAGACATTATGGATTGTAATGACGACTTCACATCATCTGGTTTATGAGCACGATTTCCCTCCATGTGTAATCCTTGTTTATTATTGATTGACAATCGTGTTTATGGTACGTGATACAAATGGTTGATTTTATAACATCTGTTCATAGGGATTTTAATGGTAATGATATTTTTGAATCACCTACATAAAGATTGATATCATATTAACATTCGGTTTCGGCTTCAATTTTATGACACCAACCAATACAACTGACATTTGTTGGTTTAATGATAGTATCATGTCATTGAAATTCAATTTCATAATGATTGATAACCATTACCATTTATGGCACCTGTACGAAGCTATCATTCCAATCTGCGTATTATCAATGCTTCGTTTTATGTATCATATGGTTATCAAACCCTGAATTGAATTATTTTGTGTCAAAGTTCAGTTAGAATTGGAAGTGTTAACATAATGATTTCTGAGAGTTCAGTTAGTCACGACTAGTTTATCCATTACTCATAGCACAAAACATTGGCATTTGTTCTCATTATTTCAAAATTTGGTTACCATGTCCGAATTTGGGGATCTTGTTCTTGTCACGTATGAATCAATTAGGGATTTGACGGTTCACATAATGCCTTTCACTTGGATCCGTATTCCTTCAATCTTCATAACTGCATTCATTTCAAACTGAGACCAGAGTTACAGTGATGAGAAAATGGCTCCTCTCAGGCTATTCGAGATTTCAGGGCCTGAGCTGGTGGAAGCTGATGAGGAAGCCGCTGCATTATTCAAAAACATAGGATGGGGTTCGTTCTTTAGACGTTTCGGTGGTCATAATACTAAATTAACTAGACAATTTGCTCTGAGCTTGAAGGAGAATGTGGCTCAAATTGGGGGGTTTAAATTTATAATTGATGAAGACAAAATTGCAGAAGCAACAAAGCTTCCTCAGACCGGAGAACGTTGGTTTAAAGGAGGAGAGGTTGATAAGAAAAGGTGCAAGTCATTACTTTTACCCTTACCCACTAATGCAAAGCTAAAGTTTGGGGTTTCAGTTAAGTTCTTAGAACCAAAATGGCGAGCGTCTTATGAAATTTGAGTCAGGTATGTTTCTTGTGACGATCGATTCTCTCATCTCCATTATTATCATTTGTGATTATTATTAGCTTTGAAGGGTTGTAAAATTAATCTACCTTTCTACCTGCTTTAAAGCTTGAAGAAAATGGCACACTCGGTGCAAAATACTATAGGCAACCTTGATAGGAGCTTGTTCCACCATGGTTTGATTAAAATTCTAGTTTAGCATCAGTTATCCCTTATTTGTAGATCCTGGGATGAATTATTGGCTGAAAACAAGCTAGGGTTGACACAGTATTGGCCTAATCCTCCTCCTAAAACTCGCAGAAAGCATAAAGCTCCATTAAAATCTGAAGTGGATGATGTTCATAAAGTTGAGCCAAGGGTTAGTAGGTTGCAGGAAGCAAGTTCGTCTTTAGATACTCATATTAGTAATGATGTTAGAAATAAGGTTGATCCATTAGATGCTGGAACTAATATGGACCCATCTCCATCTGTCAAACATTTCAGCGCATCTAGAAAGGTGGATAGTGAATTGATGAATGATGTAAATTTTGATTCTATTACTCATGAATTCCTCTCTGATTTGTGCACTCTTAAAAAACCTTGTGATGAACATACAAGAAAACTTGAATAGTTAGCACAAGTTTGTTGTGATAGAAGAGATTTTAAGTCAAAGGGTTCTGTGTCTGTTGGTACATGAAGATTCACTCGAAGCCTGACTAGAGCATCCATTCCTGTAACCATTCATCAGAATACTCAACCAATTGTTGTTCAACTTGAGGATGATGTTTCGTCTTTGAATCCTGAGACAACGCATATGAATGAACCTATTCCCATAGTGGAGAATCTTGAAAAATCATTGGCCAAAAACATTACTGATCCAAGTAAGTTTGAAATAGCATCATCATTTATGGATGCTTGTGGGTCTGGCCTTTAACCATCGTTTATGAGCATCCCTTCACCGGTTCAGGATGTGAATAATCTTAATTCTTCTTAGTCTGATGATTCATTTCATGATCAGGATGAAGAAACCCTTCAATAGGTACTTGACCGAGTATATGAAACCAAAATCGCAGAATTAAAAGAGGAATTAAAAGAGTGTCAAGCAAATGCAGCCTTAAAAGATGAAGAAAATAAAACGTTCAGGAAAGATTTACTAGACTGGGTTAATAGATGAAAAGATATGAACCTGAAGAAGAATCGATACAAGGAAGCCAAGAAATCAATGATTAATACTAACTAGCACTTGCTTGAGCAAGTATATCAACAGAAGCTGACGATCATAAAGCTCAAAGCTAAACTTTCTGAAGCAAGAAGAGTAATCAATTTACACAACAGAACTTGATATCTTTTCTCTTTTAGTTATGCTGGTTTATTTCCCTTTTTGACAGGTAATAAATGTTTTAATGAGCACACCTGCAAAATCATAGATTTTGCAGGCATGCTTATAATTTGTTTTGTTTTATTTTCATTTTCTGTTAACATGATTTTAATAAGAATTTTTTTTTCATGTGTTACAAGTGTACATGGTATTGATATGCTATAAAGAATATAGACTATTTTTGCTCACCGTTGGCATTCGTTGGTGCTTCTGGAAGGATTGGATGCTCAACATGGCCATGTCACAAGTCAGTTCATTTGAGTAGGAGATAATACAGGCTAGTCATTTAATTGACAGTTTTGTTTCATAGGATAGATCTATCTGCCAGCTGCCCTCTTGGAAAAGATTTGATGCTATTGAATAGGGATAGGATTTCTGTTGTCTTTATGATAGTAATTATTAGAAACTGAAGGGATATTTTTAGCATGTCTATTACATAGAAACATGAATGAGTTATGAGTTTCATTATATAATATAGTAAGCTCAATGTAGAAAGGGTCAATGGAGTATCAAAGAAACAGACTTATTTGAAATATAATCTCAGTCCTAGTTTTAATCTCTTTCGCTGGAGTTTTGCCTTCAGAGAAGGATTGTGACTTAAGTTATCAAACTGGTATAATTGTTCGTTGCTATTTTTGAAAACTTTATATATATATTTCAATATATCAATTTCTCATTATGTTTTTGAGCAATTATACTGTGTTATGATTGTATTCATTATCCGAGATAATTACTTTGTTAACACAATATTATTGTTTGAATGAGCATATTACTATATTTGATTTATCAATATTTTTATTGAAAATTGGAATTTTAGTAATATAAATATTTCATGTTTATTTTGATTTCATTTGTCTTTTTACAATGTTTTCATAATAAATATCATATTTTATTCAAATATTTGGTATTGATTATTAATTATTAATTAATAGAACATTACAGAGAAATTTAAAGTAGTTGTCTATTTTAATTTTCTGTCGTTGTGAATATATAGTAGGGTGGTTTAATGTTAATGATTTAAATATTTTCATTTAAATCATAATTATTTATCTCTCTATTTATTTGAAACATTAAGGAATAATTAATCTAATATTTAAGTTGCTCTCAATTGAGATAGGATAACTAGTTAAATTTTAGTCTTAGTGTAGTTATTTTAAAATTTAGTTTATATTTAACAGTTTTTAAATAGGATTAGATTAATTCTGTAAAACTTAGAATAGTGTTTGAATTAGAATATTTGAAGCAAAATCCTCAAAAAATGGAAGGCTTTCATTAAGAAAGCATTATAGGATAAGTTAGGTCTTAGAAAACTAATTCCAGGGTTTTTTTAGGTAGTAATAAGATTAGGATAATTTTTTACTGAATTTTATATTCTCCTTAAGAGGAAAATTCAGTTGTTAGCATGACCATAACCTGCGAGATTTTTCCATTTCAAACACACCGGTAGCTGTTCTAAGCTACTTGTGTGGGTTTAATCTCCTTAGTTGGCCTAGGTCAGAAAATCAGGCCAACAGGCCACCACCGCACTTTACCTTTGTGCAATCCACGATACCCATCTCAGTAATGCACTTTCTCTATGTGCAAAGAATAGTGCCACTGCCTGTTATTCTCTTACAAGGAGAGGTTCCCCCTAACACCTCCTATCTTCCCCACAAAAGGTGTGGTGCTCGATTTATGAAGGTGAAAAAGGAAGTTTCAAGAGGCTTCTTGAAGCTTTCCTTCATGGAGCCTTGAGACCCCCCATCCTAGGATCATCCCTCCACCTTTCCCATAGAATCCTCAACTTACACTATCCTCTCAAGCCTTTATATACTAGCTCACCCCTCACGGGAAAGGGGAGGAAGAATGTGTTAGCATCCAAATTCTGGCCTATTTTAGTCACGATCTTGAGTGATTAGTAGGAAAGTTGAAGGATTTGAGGAAAGGCTCCATTGAGAAGAGTTATCAACATCAAGGCTTTGGTTGTATACTCCTTTTTATTTTAATACAAATGTAGTTTCTTTCCCATAAGAATTTGTATGTCTAATTATCATGTTATGTTTATTGTTTAACTCCTTGGTCTTTTACATAGGATTATAAATCATCTTTTTACTATTACTTGGTTTGTGTTATGTTTTGTATCTTGCAGGATATCCACATAGATCAATCACTTCAAGGATCAGACCTTTGCAGCTTGTGGAAGGTGAGAAGAGCATATAATTCAAGAAGTTTATTCAATCCTAGGGGAAGTTTGTTTATCTTGTAGTTGTTTTGTTCTACTATTGAGTGTTTCAATCTAGGGAAACAACCTCTGTCAACACTAGATGAGAATTTTCAATAACAAAGTCTCAAAAGTTTCATAGATAGTACTGCAAATAAAATTCTATATTAGCATATCATTCATCAATAACAAGAAAATAAATCGTGCATGTGTATATAACCATAACCATAAAGTGATTGCACATGTACACCAGCAACCATTTAATCATACATCACATTTCATCATATATAAATCTCTCTCTCTCTCTCTCTCACAAACACACACATAGATATCCAAAATAAGTAATGTTTACATCAAAAGAGCTTGCATCTTGGTCCAAAAAAAAATATTATAAGTAGTAAAAAATCTCATGTCATATCATGGGGGTAGTCCCATTTATTGCATATTCATCATTGTTATTATCCTCCTCTATATTTATATCCTCATCACTATCAATACCTTCAATATTCAAGATATTCTCCCTTATCATATCTTACATAGTTTTGGCTACAACTACTATCCTCCACAAATTTGACCACTACTCTAGCAGATATTGGAAGTAGATAGTGATCAACTCCCCATCCAAGTGTTACTATCCATCATCCTCTACCCTAACCAATAGTTGATCTATGTCCCGATGTAACTCACCCAACATAGCATTAGGTCCTCACTGCCACATTTGAACTAGGGCGAAGGATAAACCACCTCAACCCTACCTCATTATCTCTAGTGTCCCCGAGGAGAGAGAAGTCCAATATCTGCACACACATGAGATTAAAGTAATTTATGACATGTATCTCATTAATACATCTAGCTACCATTTATGTTAGTATGTAAACATAACTTGAAAAATGCATAATAAAATCATACATACCCTTAGGTCTCTATGCCTATATTGGTGGTCGAGGTAACTCTAGGTCTTCTCAATAGTCCATTCTTTCATACAGGAATCCTCAATTTCCATAGGAAGTTATTACCATTGAGAAAAAAAAATCCCTAAAAAATATGTTTCTTGTGCCACCACATTTTCCCATCAACATCATATCCCCCTTCCATCACATCGAATACTCCATAGGCCCTTAATATTGGACTATGATTTGGGGCTATATTATCAACGCCCTTTTAAAGAAGTACGCATAAATGAAGGTCATGAACCAAAATCTCCACCCATCTGGTTCTAGCAAGTTAGATGGTGCAACATTCTCATCAAGAACATTTGAGCCCACCCAAAGTAATTCTTGCTTAGTACTTTCTCGACGATCATAATCTAAACATATCAAACTCTATGGGGTAACCCATAGCCCATTACTCATACTAATCTTGCCACCATTTCATGTGACTTCATGAGCTCAATTTCCTCCATCCTAATGGAGGAGTCACATAGAGGGGACCTTGCCACATAGTGGACCTTTAGGTAATACTCCATCACCAAATCCCATGGCTACACTAGATATGTCTCACCCACCACTCCATACATGGGTAGGTCAGTCATGAAATAAATATTAAGGAGGTTGAAGTCGATCCTCTTGCTATATACCATGAACACTTTGATGTACGGGTCCTAGTATTTGATGATTTTTGTCAAAATAATGCCAACTATTCTGATCAAGTGGTTCTCAATGAACTTGAGAAGCCCATATTGTGCTAGTATGCCTCGCATGATCAAGTTATTTTGGATCTCCGTATGGAAAGTGAGAATATACCCTCATAACTACATTTTATCTAAAAAATCAATGGGTTATGGCATGTGTTATAACAAGAAAAGCACAAAACACCATTAAAAATTTCTCATAAACAATTTTTATGGGGTGTCACACGATTTGAATAAACAGTGTGATACCATCACACTATTTCCTTAGACAATCACGCCACCTAGCCATGGGATTTTCTCCCATGCGTGTGACACCATCGCACCTATCAGGCCTTTTTTTCATTAGCGTTTCTTGGAAAAGGATTGAAATTTGAGATAATCAGTGGAAACCGTTGGGTTCTCCCCATGAGACTAAGAATCCTCTAATATAGGATACACAACATACAAAAATAAAAGCAAGGAGAGTCCTATAAGCTATAACTCACCTAATCCAAATTTGATGTATGGAATGGAACATATGAGTGCCTGATTTTTTGGGTCTGATGAATTCCTCCAATGGTGAATACTGAAAATGACACATGATTATGTGGGCCCCACCTTATTTATAGGGATTTTTTTCAATTATTATTCCTCTATATAAACTCATACAACATCTACTTGATGCTTTATTTGTACTAGCAGAATCTTGGTTTCATTCTCTTTTATATTACATAGCCAAAATTTTGTGATCAAGTAGTTTATGGGAAGCCCTATTTCCCTGTTATTTTGCTAACACATCCAATTTAGGCCTTTTACTATGTTTAAAAAAAATACTTCTTGTACTATTGGTTTTCTTTCCAAATGCACTTTTATGCCTTGTTATTGTTTCCATATGTGTAGATACTAGACTATGTCCAAATTTAATGAAATAGGCATTCTATATACCACCACTCTTACAAGTATATCTCTTCAAACTAGCATATAGGTTTTTACACCTCAAAATGTCACATTCATATGGAAGCTTGGTTTTCATGCTTCCTCATCATGAGAGGTATGATTCTTCTATTCCCTAGGTTTGTTAGGACCCATCATTTTATGGTTGTTCCACTTCCTATCCATGCTTGGGAAGGGTTTCTATCATTTGGGGGTCAAAACCCACCTTCCTAAACCTTAGATTGAGATTTGGATGAATATTATCACTCCCTCCCCCTTGTTCATGGAGGGACAAAGACCAATTTTCAATGTTAGGGGAGCGACAAACTACCATTTTGTCTCCCATTGGCCTTTATTAGGGGAGCAACAATCTTGGTCCAACCACTTGGGCATGAATCTAGGAATGGTATTTGGATGGGATATTGAGTGGACGAGTCTATGATTTGAGTAGCATTCCCTTTTACATTTCAAGAAATTTCAATATACCTTGATCCAATGTATCCTCTCTTGATCCAATCCTTTATCCAAGTAGTTTGGATTCCCAAATCCTATAAATTAAGCTCACTCTTTGGATTTCACACATACAAAAAAATATTGGAGATACCATCCTTATGATAGTGTGATTCTCAAAGGGATTTGGAAGGAAATATAGAAGGAGATGTTGTTGAAAAGTTAGGTATATTATTGTACATGCTTCTTTATGGCTTCCATTTAATATAAAATTAGCTTATTTCTACCATACTTCAGTTCAATGGGATGTATGTTTGCTTTGTTGTATTCAAAGTAGATACACCACTTTATGATTAACAGTTCTTTGTGGAAGGAAGTATTGTGTTGTCTTTTGAGAATTCTTCTAGAGTTGGGGATTTGAGCATCAAGTTCACAAGATAGAGCAGTGAGGACAACTTCCTGGAAAGAGGTGAGTTATCCCTCCTTTCATACCCTCTTCTCTTCTTGTCTTGTTGTATGCATAAAATATAAGTCTAGGAGAAAGTTAGTGTATATTTGTTTTCCTTTCTTGCACGATATTTTCATTAGAATTACCAACCTTGTGACATCCTATTGCCTAAATCCCTGATTATACTTTCATGGTGGATGATCCCTGGTTCCCTTGCTTTGCAAGTTGTCTATTTTTGCAACGTTGACATGCCTTGCTTCCTCAGAAACTTTCGTCAATTTCCCTTATATGCACTTTGCTTCACTGCAACCTGCACCTATGTGATGTTTTTCCTCCTCAACAGAGCATGTCTCTCTTTTGAGGTGCACCTTTATCTATTAACAGGATCTGTGGACCTCTGCATGGGAAACATATTAGGTTTTCAAGAATATTCCAGAGCGAGATATTGATGGATAGTATTTCCTTCCTATTGTTCTAGATATGGCTCAACCTCCACATCTGTTGGGATGATATCTTATCCACTTTGCAAAATATTATCAGTCTCCTGTTATCCACATTGTCCTATAAATCAAGCCTTGGTCCATGGGTGAAGGAAGATGAGTCTATAACAGGTATATCATGGAGGAATTTTCCCACAGTATTAGATTTTTGATGTTCTTTATTTCAAGGAAAGAGTGACATGTTGGAATAGGAGGAACCTATTAGAATGAGACTATGACATTATGGATTTATGGTTGTATATTATTTTTGTCATTTTTAATACAATGATGCATTCCTTCCCATAAATTGATTGTCATTGTCATTTTATAGCAGATCTCCTTGGTCATTTGATTGGATCAATTATATTATTACTAGTTCAATCCACTTTCCATTTGGCTTGTGTTGATCTCTCGCAGGTTCTATCGTACATGAAGTTGGATTGCAGCAACATGATGATTATAAGGACAAACTCTGTGATAAAGGTGAGCTGCCTCTACTCCATATCTTATTAATGTTTAATTTATCTAGGTGAAGGTTTCCTTATTGTCCTGTTTTTTTCTAGATCTGATTCATACGGACTAGGGTGGTCCACTTGTGTCTACACTTGGGATGTATCCTTTAACAAAATTGGTGACCATACTAGGGTTGAAGTTAGATATCCCTTGCTTTGCATTGAGATTCCTTAAATCCTGTCTTTCCTTGTCTTGTTTGTTGTCATTTTCTATTTTTTATGAGTTACTGGATAATCCATATTCACTCTCGAACCTAAATTCCACTCTAAATTGTTTGAGGTTGGGGCATTTTTGTTTTTTGTTTGTTAGAAAAAAATTTTATGCTAACATCAACGCACTTTGTCTTCTGATACAGAGTGTCTTCTGTCACCGACACACCTTGTGTTCAGATACAAGGCATCATCGACGTACCTAGGTGACTTTTATAGTTGCGTCGACCTGCAAAGATGAGTTGTGTTTCATAAACAAATGAGTCAACCTGCAAAATTTTCTAACAAGGCCAAAATCCCCTCTTAAGGTTGGATTAGGTGTCTTCCTGAGATCTATTCGTGCTTGTATTAGTCCATGATTCTCTCCAAACATGTCATTTACCAACTTTGCTGATTTTTTCTTAAGACTTGTAACTTGGTTTGGTTCCTTAGTGATTCCTATGTATTCAAGCGATTGCTTGGCTTATCTTGGGTGATTTTGATCCCTTATAGTGGCATCTAGTGTTGTGTCTCTTTAGAAGCCTCTTACCTGTTTGGATTTAGGTTTTAAGTTCTTTAAAGTGTGGCTGTGAAAACTTTAATTGGTGTGAATTTGGTTTGAGTTGCTTGAAGCTTGAGTTTTGAAATTTTTAAGTGGTTGGCTTTCCTGAGAAATTCTCCATTTTGAATGCATTGTTAAAAATAATTCAAATTTTAACTTTTTTTGTGAAAAAACAGGAAACAACAAATAAAAAATTGTTCTGGTGTTGTGTTATTGGTTGTTGGGATTGGTTGAAATACTGTTGTGTGCCTTTTGTTTTTTTTCTTGAAAAGGAAAGTGAAAAGACTAGTGTGTTGTTTCGGAAGAAATTTACTTGTCATAGGATGAAAAAGAAATATCTCTCTCATTTCTATAATTAGATATCATTGAAAGATAAGACTACATCTCATTTAGTTTATGCATGGTATTGGATGAGTCCACACTTCATTGGTCCACTTAACCGAAAAGATAAAATAAAGCGTTAGTTTAAGTTAAAATTTTTAGTAACGTGAGTGATATGTTAGAGACATGATCCGACATCTTAAAGCGTAGGAGTTGTTGTTATTTTCCCTATACTACATCCTGGGAATTGTGTGGCTCTTCCATGTACTAGTCTGTATATAGAAAATTTTCATGTACTTAATAGTATATAGAAAGGTTTTTTCATTTACTCGACGGTATATAGGAAGGCCCCTTTTGAACGATTATGCATCAGACATCACTACTACATATTTGAGCCCCCACGTACCTAGTGAATATTAGGAGACCCCTTTAGGATCTCGCAACCAACCAATTCAACCTATAGGTCATCCCGTTGTTGCAATACACGAAGAAAAACACTTGGGGAGCTACTACGCATGTATTGTGAAGTAGTTAGGTAATACGGTCAGGGATATGGTCCCAATCCTCCCTATTTAGTGCTATGAAAAATTGGGCCAAGTATTACTATTGGAACCTACAATATACCGTGAGGTGCGACGACTTGACACTCCTATGAGGAATCGACTTTTTTAATTGCACCTGTCACATAAGTTTTCTTGCGTCTTTTAGCTTGAGTAGGAATTGTAGCGTTTATTTTGTTTAGAAGACCTTAGGGAGATATTTTTGTCAGAATTTCTCGTTGAGCAACCTGTGATAAGATCTGGTAGGAAGTAAGGTTTTCCACTTGAATATCCCCCCGTTGGGGAGGGAAGTGGAGGGGAAACCATGGACCAACCCACTATAAATGGTTCACATGAAGAAGGAATATCAATTACTGAATCAAGAGGATATTATTATCCCCTTGAAAACCCACCTATCACCACTCCCATGGGACAAATGATGGGAGAAAAACCTTCTTCATGTGATACATATTTTCGTGCATCACTTGAAGGGTATCCTGGAGCCATATATTGGATATTTACTCGACCTAAAGATGATCTAGTAGCAACTATTTTTCGACCATACTCTCCATTTTGGAGTACTTCCTTAGGATGAGATATTTCCAACTTCAGTACACCATTAACTACGAAATTCACCCAAACTCCACCTCCAACCCCTATCAGACCCATATCAAATGATGAACTTTTAGGTCCACTTAATGATACCATATCCCATATATGGGAACTTGGAGAAAATGTGAGACATCGTAGTTTAAATTCCCCTTTACCATCTACTTCCGAAGTAGTTAATCCTAAATACTATACTCCCATCAATTCTTACATTGTCCATCAGGAATACCAATGTCCAACATGGTCTCTTATGAACCAAGCCAACTGTCCTTACTAGCTAGATGGCCTCAAAACCAAATGGTTGGTTCTACACCTTTGTCAATTGTGATTACTAGGGGGAAACCCTTAACTAATGTTAATTTTGTGACTAAAGGACAATATTCCACCACGAGGAAAAATGATACTACAGGGAAACCTTCGGTTAGTGGTCAAAACATGACTGGGGGGAAACCCTTTCTTATTGGAAACAATGTAACTGGAGGGCACCCTTCAACTACTATATAAAACATGTATGGAGGAAAAATTATGCCACCTTTACCCCCACCTCTATCCATGGGACATTGTATGTGGGGGAAACCCACGTGGGGGAAACCTAGATGGGGTCAAACTGCATGGAGTTACACATGCCCAGGTAATCAAATATCCTTACAAATAAAATCTACCAACTCATTATTTTGGGAAATGTTCATCCCATAATACCTTACCCTATAAACATGAATACCCCATGAGGTGAATTGAATTTCATATACACTCCTTCAGCTGGACCTCTAGGTTGAGGGCCCCCACCCCCACCACTCATCCCACCCCCCCTCCACCTGGCAGACTCCTGGAGCACCTGATGGAATTCCTGGAGGATCACGTGGAGGGCTGTTTGGAATAACTCCACCACATAACCAACCCCCTATGGGATTACCACCACTACATACAACCACACCTTATGATCAATCAATTTATCGTCATGTTGGTACTCAAATGCAATATCAATATTACCAGTATCTGCAGCCAAATTGATAGTTACCATTTTTGTCTACATTATATCTTCTAGACCTATCACATTTGATGAACGACCCCATTTGACATGACCCTAGCCACCTCTTCTTGTTAAGCTTCTATCAGACATACCTAAGTTTGATGGAAAACCTGGTGAAGATCCAAAAAATCATGTGATGACATATCACTTGTGTTTTTCCTTGAACTACTTAATGGATGATTTATATTTCTTGAGGATTTTTCAATGAATTCTCACCGCCCCCTACACCCACAACCTGTCCCACCCAACCCTCTACTTGGCGGACCATCTGGAGGACCTCCTAAAGGACCGTCTAAAGGACTACTTAGAGGACCATCTGGAGGAATTCATGGAATACCTCCACTGCATAACTAACCCCCTATGGAATGGCCACTTCCACATAATACCACACCTTATGATCAATCAGTTTATGGTCCTACTGGTACTCAAATTCCATATCAATATTACTAGTATATGCAGCCAAAATGATAGTTACCATTTATGGTTACATTAGATCTTTCAAATCTATCACATTTGACGAACGACTCCATTCGACATGACCCTGGTTTTCCACCTATTCCTATCAAGATTCCATCAGACATACATAATTTTTATGGAAAATCCAGTGAAGATCCAAAAACCACGTGATGACATATTACTTGTGGTATTCCTCAAAATCCTTAATGAATGATTCTGTTCAATTGAGGTTTTAAATGAACTCTCACAATGTTCCTTCGTAGATTTTCAATCCTTGGCTATGGCCTTCTTGACACATTTTCAGTTACCGATCTAATACGAAACTGACACAGACCTCTTGAAGTCACTCTGAAATTATACATCCACCTATATTTTTGATCATATTCATGAGTGGGGGAGGCCACATCGGTTAATTAGGGATCCTATTCCATACCAGTTACTCACTGATTGGTTTACAAAATCATTATTGCCTATTATAGCCAAAGATGTAGCTATGGGTGGATTTTTTATTTAATAACAAGCCATTGCACGCGCATAGCATTTAGACATAGTATATGCTCAATCTAAAACGCTATATGACATAATTCCTCATGCTCCATGTCCTACAACCGACCCATCTAGAGAAAATTTGGGATCATATGCCGATAGCATAGTTGGTTCTGTCCAAACCCAACGTGCAACACATTCAACTAGATCAAAAGGCCAACCGAGCTCGAGTCCATCCACAACACAGGTTGGTGACAACACCACCAACTCACCCAATCCTACTCAAACCACCGAAGTGAATTCATTTCAATCTAATTCATCACATAAATCTGGCGGTAAGAAGAAGAACAAGGATAAATGCCAAAAATATTCAAATCAACAGGAAAACAAAACCAATCAGGAAACAACTAATGCTAAACCAAAATAGAAGGAGAATTTCCTATGTTTGACGTGCAGTGATGACCACTTCATGAAGTATTTTCCTCGTCGTGAAGACATTCAAAAAGTTCTTATAGGAATTTACCAAATGTCAGTCTTAACTGACCCCTTCACACCACAACAATAGAATATGGTCACACAAAAACATACCCCTCTGGAAGGAGAAGCGTCCACAACTGCTCATGTTCTGATGATGCGTAGTGAGATGGTCAATTTATCCACCAGAACAAAAGCATAGGATTATGTTCCAGAAAAAGAATCTAGTGGGGGAAATACTAAAAAATCCTCGACTCCTAATTCCACTCCTCCTTCGAGTCCTATCTCAATAGAGAAACCCACTTTGGATGCAGTATTACACCCACCCAAAAGTATGGTTTAAATGTGAATTTTAATCCCAATGTCGGGGATTCCCAAAACTACAACATTGTTGAAGATTCTGCCCAGGAACCTTGGGATATGTCAACCCTCAAAGTTTTACAAAAATTTCCTTAGCGTAAAAATTGTTATCCACCATCGGAGCAGTCGACTTATCAACATCCAACATTATCGTGTTTAAACTGGAGTACCTTAATTCAAGGATTTCCCATTAACTAGAATTCCAAATCATCACCAAAGTTGTTGGGAAAAGTATCCATTGTATTGTTTTAGGCAAAGGATCCTCCACTTTATTTATGTCTTTTTCTTGTTTGAGATCCATTGGATCTCACAACCTGAACTGATCTCCTACGACCACAAAGGAATTTGACGAACATGTGTTTCAACCTCACGTACTTTTAAAATCCTTGTCCATTGAGTTGGAAGGCAAGACCGTTTCCATTCACATGGAAGTAGTCGATGCACCCCTGGACTATAATTTATTACTTGGTTGAAACTAGTTCTATGCCATGAATGTAATTTCATCCTTAGTATTTGACATAGTACAGTTTCCCCACTAGGGGAAATTGTCACCATTGACTAGTTAGACTTTATTACAACTGACACCAACTCCCATCCAACGAATAACATCCCTCTTTTAGGGAAATCCTCGACTAGCTATGAGAGTGTAGGGGTAGGACTCATCAAATACTCATCACTAATGGGATTCCTTCCAACACCTGATCCCCCATCACAAACTTCCATGGTGAACATGATCTCACCCATGGTCCAATAATCCTCCAATCTGATAGATCCTTCAATTGTTATTAATTTTACCAAATTTGAATCGATTGGATATCATATGCCTCTTACCCCAACCAAGAATACATACCATGCCATCCAATCGATTTTTGACACAACTGATTCTAATGACCATCATTTAGCGGCATCAGACCCCTATTCTCTGTCGTCTAGGTTAAAGTCATATTTGTCATCATTGGATTATATCCTCCAGAATTTTCCCTCTGACCAATCCATTATGAATATTATGAGCTTGGATGAGATTCTGTGTGAGGACCATCACCATTGATCATATTTTCTCCCACCCCTTGATACAATAGAGAATGATATTTAATCTATTGTTTCAACAGATATCGTTCAAAATCCTCAGTTTCCTATTCTCAAGCATGATATGACAACTGAAGGGAATTTAGGAAACATCGTTCCTACCATCCCAATCAACATCTCAGTGAAACCTAGTGTCGTGGAACATACTCACATCGACCAAACTTGCTCTCCCAATGAAATCAAAGCTTACACGACCTTATTTAAACAATTTAGTGACATTTTCACATGGAGGTATGAAGAAACTCCCGGTATTGACCCCACCATCTTTGTTCACGAGATCAAAAATTATCCCGGGGAAAAACCTGTTTGACAAAAAATCTATCCCATACACCCCCAAAATATTGTTGATATAAAGGAAGAAGTTGAGAAAATCTTGAAAGATGGATTTATTTACCTTGTCTCCTTGATAAACTGGGTATCTAATATTGTTTCGGTCATGTAAAAAAAGAACTATTAGAGTATGCGTCGATAATAGGGATTTAAACAAATATTTTCCTAAAGACATCTACCGTACCCCTTTCATCGACCAAATTATTGATAATTGTGCTGGTAGCATCATCTTTTCATTCATGGATGGCTTCTCTAGGTACAATTAGATCGAGATCCAACCATCCGACTAGCATAAGACGGTCTTCATATGCCCATGGTGCACCTTTTCCTATCATAAGTTATCCTTTGGCATTAAAAATTCTAGTGCCACATTCATGCGGGACATGTCGTATGCTTTCCTTGACATTGAGGATATAGTGGATCCTTATCTCAATGATATTCCAGCTTATTCGAATCATCGTGAATTTGAAATCGACCATCTTACAACAATTTTCCGCAGATGTCAATGTTATAATATCCACTTAAATAATCACAAGTTCATTTTTTGTGTTGAGACCGAAATGCTTCTTGGATTCATTATTTCAAAAGATGGGATTCTGTCAAACCCCAAAAATTCCGAAAAATTTAAAAATAACATATAATCTTATTAAATGTATTCATTAACTGTTTGATTAGTTTATGTTACCAGAATTGTAACTGAATGATCTTTAATTATACTTAACTTTAAAGATGAGTTTCTTGTCAGTTACTGATTGTTTTCTGTTTCCAACAATAAGGGGGATTTCCATGACAGACTGGGCTTACTTAGCTTCCGAGCTAATGCAGCAGTTTTCTTTTTCTTACAGATATACAGGTAATGTTCGGGTCTCATTAAGGCTTTCACAGGTTGCAGTTATCTTCAAGGGGGATTGGATACCTGTGTAGAGTTTTAGTTCTCGACGCGTTTTGGACTGCATAGTTGAGTCCATCTTCAGGAGAAAACATATCTCAATTAAAAGCTGCACGGATTTTTAATATTTATAAACGTTAGTCGTGTTTAAAGCCAGGTTTATCAAGCTTTTAAAGGTAAATCTCTTCCTATAATCTTCTTAAGATCTTACTGATAGAAAGTTGGAAATTACTAGAGAATAATATAGCTATTTTATTTTATAATAACAGAATTAAGTATCCCTATGGAGTACTGGTCCATTTGATGAGTTTATTGTAATGCAAATATAGAAGTAAAATAATATTTCTTATCTAGCACAGTAAATATAACTGGGTTACCATATTCAGACCAATTTCTACTCATCCGTTGTTACTGTATCATGCCAAGTTTAAATTTAGAATATGTTTTGATTTACAATTGCAATTGTAAAGGATCTGGAGTTAAAAATATCAATATATACTTTTCTTACTTCCAGCAATTACAATGT